>CACVCL010029465.1:0-70389 GCA_902729485.2 Mus minutoides | reverse complement strand
GTGCATCCTCTCCTACTAAGGCCAGACAAGGCAGTCCAATTAGAACAGGATCCACAGACAGGCAACAGCTTTAGAAAGATCCCCCACTCCAGTTGTTAGGAGACCCACATGGAGACTGAGTTTCACATCTGCTACATATGTGTGGGGAGGCATAGGTCTAGCCGACGTATGCTCTTTGATTGATGATTTAGTCTCTTAGATTCCCAAAGGTTCCAGCTTAGTTGATTCTCTTGGTCTTCCTTTGGAGTTCCTATCCCTTCCAGGGCCCTCAATCCTTCCCCAACTCTTCCATAAGACTCTCTGTGCTCCCTCCAATGTTTGGTTGTGGGTATTTGCATCTGTTTCAGTCAGCTGCTGGGTGGAGCCTCTCAGAGGACTATTGTGCTAGGCTTTTGTCTGCAAGCATAAAGAGAGTAACATTAATAGTGTCGGGGATTGGTGCTCGCCCATGGGATGGGTCTCAGGTTGGGATGGTTATTGAGTGACCATTCCCTCAGTCTCTGCTCCATCTTTGCCCCCTGCATTCTTGTACACAGGACAAATTTTGGACCAAAATCAAGTGGTGCCCTTATCCCTCGACTGGGAGTGCTGCCTGGCTACAGGAGATGGCCTGTTCATTTTCTATATCACCACTGCTAGGAGTCTCAGCTAAAGTCATCCCCATAGACACCTTGGAACCTCTTCCACCTCAGGTCTCTGAGAAGTCCTAGAGATGTCTCCCATCTGATGGGGAGGAGTATGGGAGAGGTTCAGGATCAGGTGTGGGGTGAGAGAAGAGAATCAGTCTGCTTTCTTATAGTTAGGATAGAGGTTCTCAACCTGTGGGTCATAAACTTTTGCATATTAACAGTAGCAAAATTACAGTTACAACAACAAAATAATTTTATGGTTGAGGGTCACCACACATGAGAATCTGTATTAAAGGGTTGCAGCATTAGGAAAGTTGAGAATCACTGATCTAGGATCATCAGTCCAGGGATGGCACCACCACAATGGCCTGGACCCTCCCTCATCAGTTACCAATTAGAAAAAAAATAACGCCCTACATGCCTGCCTACAGCCTGATCTTATTAAAGCATTTTTCAATTGAGGTTCTCATCTCTTCAGTGACTCTAAGATGTGTCAAGTTGGCACACCTCTTCTTCTATTTTTTTTTTTTTTTTTTTTTTTTGCTAGCACACCTCTTAATGAATGTTTCTGCCATTTTTATGTCTTTATACATGCTCTTCTTTGTCATGGACATTTTCTTCACTGTTCTTCGTCTTTTACCAGTATTTACTTTACTCGGCTTTGTGTTATGCTCTTTTAGGACATCTTCCTTGTTTCTCAGGACAGAACATCTATGCTTTCCTAATATTACCACTGCACTGTTAAAGTACTGACACAATTACAGCCTAATTATCCCTTAAAACAGTAGAGAACATGATTAGAGGAAAGAAATAGTGGGAGGAGAAAATTCCATGCACAGGGACAGACCCAGAGACAATGTAATTAGTAGATAAAAATAGTGTCATTTATTATATTGGGTTCCATATGTTTAAGAAGGAAAGTGAGTGTGTTTAATAGAGGTGCTGAAATCTGCAAAATCCCAAATTGAACTACCAGATATAAAATGTAAGTTAGGATTATATCATATGATAGTATTAAAAGTAGACTATATAATACAAACTGTTTTAAAACCAGAAACTATATTCAATGGAAATAATAAAAATAACTGCTTAAAATAAAACAACTTTAGGCAAATTAATATGTAATTAGAACACCTGAGGGAAAGAAGAGAATGAAAACAAAAAATAAACATTTAAAAATAATGAGTAAAATACACAAGTTGAATGTGAACAATAAATGCACGAATCCTCTTAGGATTCTTGCAAGTTCAAAGAATAAGCCAGAAAAGGGACAGCAACATGTGTGCATCATAGTTGAAGATCATAAAGCTAGTGATAGAGGAGAAGTCTCATCTCACACAAAGAAAAGAATTGCAGGTATCTCCTGCTATGATAATGGCATGTGGTAACCAGTCACTTTCTGATTAGAGTTGAAGTTTGTTCCACTAGAAAGGATGCATGCCTAGTACAGTGAACTCATCAAAAGACCATTGTGGGCATGGGACTTAGGGAGGAGCCTCCTGCTATTGGTTGCTAAGCAGATGTCAAACTCCCTGGAAAACATTACTGTTTATATGTAAAGATACATTTTACATAAAATATACAATATTTTCTATATACAAAGCTGCTCTCAGCCTTGGTCAGAGAAGCATCTTTTTGCAGTGATCAGAGCTGAGAGTAAGAGACTGTCAAGTGTTCATCCCTATACAAGGTGAGCCTATCACACACTTTGAGTCTCAGGAAATACAGAGGAAGAGGAAACAGGAGAAACACAGAACCTGGAATATGGAAGGAGTATTGTAAAATGCTATAAAAATATAAAAGAAACAAGTAAGGGTAGATGCTCCTTTGTTGGTAAAATCAGACATCTATTGAGAGTAAATCAAGGTACTTAAGTGCTAAAAGAAAAAGAATGCTAATGTATTCCAGAAACTGTAGTAAGTATATATACATATATTTCCAAATGTGAAATATAGATTCTAAAATACACACAAAAACAGAAGGAAGTCACCATCAAGTTGCCTATACTATCAAAAAATAAACAGTATAGTCTGCTTGGGGGCTGAAGGGAAATTGTCCCAGAGAAAAACCTTGACCTTTGAGAAAGAACTTCAGAAACTGTGAATGTGAAGGGTTTCCCTGGTGGCTGTTGCTTCTTTGTTTTTATGAAATTTGGACTGATGGGATGGATCAGGGTAAAGGCACATGCCACCATAACTGATGACCTAACCTGAACTCATCCCCAGGACAACCCACATGATGGAAGGAGAGAAATCAACTCCCACAGGTTATCCTCTGACCTTCACCCAACCCTGTGGCATGTTCATGCATGTGTGCATAGGCATGTACATGCACACATCAGGCCACATTAACAATTAAATAAAAACAATGAAAATTAAATAAATATGAAACCTGATTCTTTACTGAAGTACCCAGCCACTTAAACCAAAACTACTCAGATGTATTGGAGTGGGGGCTTTCCCAAAAGCTGTCGCTTGCATGCGGGATATGTTCTTCTAGCTGGGCTGCCTTGTCAGGCCTCAGTGAGAGAGGAAGAGCCTAGACTTGAAGTGTGTGAGAATACCCAGGGGGACCCCCACATGCTCAAAGCAGAAGTAGTTGGGGGAATGACTGTGGGAGGGGGTGACCGGAAGGAGGGCAATGAGCAAGATGTAAAGTAAATAAGTAAAAAACTTTATTTAAAAAACTACTTTTCAGAAAGGAACAGAGAAGTCATGTGAAGTAATAGTGCCTAAGACATTTTCAAAGTTATGGACTGGCACCAAGCCATGAGTGTAGTAGAGTGAGATAAACCAAGAGAAACAGATACAGATACAGGCCTACAGTATTATAACTATATAATGTAAGGCCAAGATAAACTACTGGGTGCTGAATCTAGGACTCAGATGGGCTAGGCAGCATCACCAAGCTACATGCCCTGTCCTCTTTTTATTTTTTATGAGACAATGTTTGCTAAATGGCTTGGACTGTCCTTAAACTCTCCTCTTGGAACCTGTAAAGATCTTGACCTTGGACTCTTCCTATGTCAGGCTCCAGAGTGAGTGGGTGCTGGCCAGGTTAGAAATACTCGAGAGAAGTCACAGGAGAAACACCTTGTCAGTACAGGAACAAAGATTAACATCAGGTTTCTCCTTTGGAGTGAAACAATCAAAAAGGTCAGAAGTCAAAGTTAAGACTCCAAACAAAGCAGTGGCCATTGATGAGACTATCTTACAAGCATAAAGGGACAAAACGTACCTCTTGCATAAACACAGGCAGTAAAACAAGAGAGGATTTTTAAGAGCTATTCAGACTAGGGAAAATTAGAGAGATCAGAAATTTGGTTGAGCAAGGGCTGAAAAGATGGCCGAGAGGTTAAGAGCACTGGCTGCTCTAGCAGAGAACGGAAATGCTGTTCCCAGCAGCCACAGGGTGGGTACCAGTCTCCTCTAACTCCAGCTCCTGCAGATGTGGTGCTTTCTTCTACCCGTCATGGGCCACGCACATACACACATACATGAATTGAAAAACAAAAGTACTTTTTGTTGGAAGACTGTTAGAGAAAGAAATTGAGAGCTAAAAGGGTGTTTTCTATATATTTGCATTCAACACGGAAATATTCAGTGACTAGGTACAGATTTTAATCACACCCCAAGTAATTTGCCAAGTTCCTGCAGACTACAGCTGGTTATCCCAATTCAGCTTTATTCTGCTCCTTCTTGGTTAGTACAGATCCCCTAGCACCATCTCACAGGATGTGTTACACTTCAGATACATATCTTAGGAGGTCTGAAGATTAGACTATTTTTATCCAAATTACCTACGAACGTTCAGATGCTGTCATAGTAGCCACCAGCCAGCCTGGCATGTTGGTTAAGCACTGCAACCCAGCATGAGGGGGTCCAAAAGGAATATGTGGAGTTTGAAGACAGTCTAGGCTATGTGGAAAGTTCTACATTATCCTTGGCCTTACACTGAGACTCAGTCACAGAAAGCTAAAAGACAAAACAGTGTTTGCCTTTTACACAGGTAAAATGGAGAGAGCTGCTAACATTTTAAGGGAGAGGACAGGTGAAAATAGGCAGGCTTGTGGCAAAGACTATTGTTTAAGACACTTCCATAGGAAATACATGATGCTGTATTTAATCAGAACCTGTGGAACTTCATGACCCAAGTCCATGTTTTACTTTCCCTTACCATTTAGCTGCAAGTAAATTAGACTGTCTTTAATAATAACACATCATCTGTAGCTGGGGTATGGCTTAGTCAGTAAGGTAACATCAGCTCTGGAGAAGTGGAACAGGCAGATCTCCAGGGCTTGCTAATCAGGCAGTCTAACCTGAAACTCAGTGAGTTTCAGGTGAGCAAAAGACCTTGTCTTAAAGAACAGATGGACAGAACCTGAAGACTGACAGCTGAAGGTGTCCTCTGACCTCCACACACATGAACACATATTTGTGCATACCAACAAACACATACAGAGACACACACAGAGAAAAAAACTCATAGTATGAATTCACCAGTCATTGTACATGCAGCATACTAATGCACCCTAACAAGCCACAGAACCCACACAGCACATTCATGCACACTAACAAGTCAGAGAGCCCACACAGCACATTCATGCCCACTAACGGGTCTGAAAGCCCACGCAGAAGCTGGAGTTTTACCAGAGCTCCTCTTCCCAGGGGCCCTGAATTCCATTTTCTCTTCGGTTTCAAAAGAATAGTGTTAAGTCTTCTCAGGCTTCTCAGCCATGACTAGCTACAAGCAAAAGCCTCAGCAAGAAAACTGATGCCAAATATCAAATCTTTCCTTCCCCTCTTTCTTCAGAATTTTGGATCCCTCAAAATTGCCAGCTTTAATAACTCTCCATCTCCAGTTCCAGGACAGCCAGGGCTATACAGAGAAACCCTGTCTCAAAAAAAGCCAATAATAATAATAATAATAATAATAATAATAATAATAATAATAATAACTCTCCATAACCTCAACCCAATTTTCTTAATGCTGTGTTTGAGTTTCATCAGTTTTTACACTCTATGCCTGTGTGTGTGTGTGTGTGTGTGTGTGTGTGTGTGTGTGTGTGTGTGTGTGCAGGCACATGCATGCCATGGCACATGAACAGAGGTCAGAGGACAAACTCAGGCATTGGTCTTCCCCTTCTACCTCCTTTGAGACAAGTTCCAATACACCAGGTTAGCTGGCTCACAGCTTCTGAGGTCTTTCCTGTCTCTGCCTTCCTTTTTAACCATACGAGCATGTGGATTACAGATGCATCTGGCTCTATGTAGATTCTGAGAATATGCACACAAGTCCTCATACTGTGTGATAAGTGTTTTACCCTCTGACACATCTGCCCAGTCCCTCAAATTGGGACTTCTATATACTAGAAAAATCCAATTGGAAATTTCCAGTTGTCTGATAGCTCTCAGTTATTTCAAAATTATCTACCCTTCACCCAGCAATTCCCCGTCTAACTGCCTTTCTGAAGTCTTCACAGAAGAACATGAAGACAGACTTCTCAACATTTGTTGAGATTCCATTATTCGCCAGACATCGTTCCTCGTATTTTGTATGAGTTATTTTGTTAATTCTCACAATGACATAGAGACAGTAGACATATTCCAGTATGGCCTGAAATAAAGGAAGAGGCTAAAGTCAGAAGAGAGCTAGGCTATGGGACAATCTGGTGCTGTCTCAACAGTTAGTAAAGATGCTTATTTTTTAAGGTAATATTTGGATGTGGACCAGACATGGTTTCAGAGGAGTGGTATCTTAGTTAATTCTGTTGTTGCTGCAACAAAATACCTATCAGAAACAAGATAAAGGAAAGGTTTATTTTGGCTTACATTCCAGGCGTACAGTCCACGGCAGGAAAGATAAGGCACAGTGGCTGGTCACATTGCATCCACAGCCAGAAACAGAGGGATGACAGTTGGTGATCAGCTAGCAACCTTATCCCTTTTATGCTGTCTACAACCATAATCCACAGAATTTACGGTGGATGTCTCCACTTTCACTATAATTGAGATAACCACTACTCTGAGACTTGGTATTTCTAGTTCTGGCTCTGCTTTTGTTCCCAGCCACTCTTTATTAATCACCCTTTGTTCCCACAGTGACTTCCCTGGGTCGTCCATGGACAACTACTAAATAAATGACAGGTTGGATAAGTGTATGGAGAAATGAATGAAGAAGAGAGTGGGAGGGTGGAGAGATGGAAGGATGGAGAAGGGGAGAGAGGAAAGGAACAAAATACTTTATAGCTAATAACAACCTTTGCCTTATATGTACAAAGAATGCTGTCCATAGTTTACTGGTTTGTAAATATTTCTATATTCACACTCAGTCTGCTCCCATCCCTAGAGATTACAGTCCAGTTTTCACATTTTCAAATGTACTGGTAGCGAGAAAACTATGGCGTTTAAGTTTCCCGTAAGTACCATTTTCTCCTTTCTCCTATGTATTAATTGTTTCGTGCTTCAGAGAAAACAGGCACTGAGCAGCTTGAGGGACAAGAGTCTGTTTACTGTCGTATTCTTACCGGAGGAGAACATCCTCTTCCTGTTCACTGGCTATCACTATCGTGTAGGCAACGAATTCTGAGGCACCTCAGGGTGTCATCTCCAGCAGGTTCTGACTGAGTTTTACACACATCAGAACAGTGTAGGTAAGAGTCATCCACACTCGAAGGGCTAGGGAAGCAGTGCCACCTGTGTGTGCTCACACATAGGGAGGGCTGACGCAGAAGGCCCAGACTGTCCCTTACACACACACACACACACACACACACACACACACACACACACATTCCAGACCTCTGCTGGATGCCGAGGGAGATTCACTAACATTCCTCTCAACACAGCAGATCTCAGGCAGCAGGGGCTGGCTGCAGAACTCCTGCTGAGGACAGGAAGAACACATATTTGTTGGATGATATAACAAACTGCCAATGGGCTTCATCCAGCAGTAAACTCTCAGTTAACCCTGATACTTGCTCGCTGTTCCATAAGCAAAATCATGGTCATCATCGTCGTCATCACCATCGTCATCCCTCACTTTTATTGAATACCTCTTTACAAGCCACTCTGTGTGTGATACATCCCGTAAGTGAAAGCTGTATTCAGAAGAAAGAAAACCAAATCTGATATTCCCTGTCCTGGTTTCATTTCTGCTGCTGTGACTAAAACGACTGTGTGAAAATCAGCTTAAGTTTTTCCTGGATTGCAGGCTGTAGTCCATCACTGTAGGGAAGTCAAGGCAGCAATTCAAAGAAACTAGTCACATCACATCCAAGAGCAGAGAGGGTGAATATATGCATGATTATGCTAAGCTAGACCACTCTACCCTTACACAGTCCAGGTCCTCAAATCAGGGAATGAGGTAGCCTATGTCAGTTAAGGTAATCAAGACAATCCTCTCTAGACTTGTACAAGGCAACCTGATCAAGATAACTCACTGAGACCTCCTTCCCCTGGAGTCTAGGTTATATCAAGTTGACAGTTAAACTAGCCACCACAGTGCCAAAGCCTATATACTGCTCAGTCCATCTGATTGATTTCAAGACCTTCAGTTCACTAGCCATGTTATGACATGTATCCATTTATACCAAGTTAAGACCAATACCCAACAGTCAGTACATGTAAAAGAACCAAACCACTAAATATTGAAAAGATAGAACGTGGGTCACTTCTAACAGCAACAGAAATGGATACATTTGGGAGGACTGTCTGATATTATCTAATAAATTCCAATGGCCTTGGCTATATCTATACCAACATCTCTGTGCTGGAACTACCCAAATGAACTCATTAATCAAAACAGGATTGAAACTTAGGATTTCTGCCCAGCCCATTCACTGTCTCCAAAAATAACAATAGTGGAAATCCCCTTCAGAAAGCATCTCCTGGGGCTAGAGAGAGTTCAGCCAGTAAAGTGCTTGCCTCACCATGCAGGCATAAGGGCCTGGGTTCAATCCCCAGCACCTGCATGAAAGCTGGGTGCAGTGCCACATGCTGGCAATCCAACACTGGGGACCCAGAGACAGGGGGAGCATCAGGGTTTTCAGCAGGTCAGTCTAAATATCAGCGACATTCATGGTCAGTGAGATTCACTAAGAGACCCTGCCTCAAAGGTCACTGAAAAATGCACTCGGGGTTAACCTCTGGTCTCAATTCCCCTCTGCATCTGTGCATATGAGAGCCCCATGCGCACACACACACACACACACACACACACACACACACACACACGAGTTCGTGAAGGAAGAAAGGAGGAAAGAGAAAGAAAGAAGGAAGGAAAGAAGGAAGGAAGGAAGGAAAGAAAGAAAGAAAGAAAGAAAGAAAGAAAGAAAGAAAGAAAGAAAGAAAGAAAGAGAGAGAGAAGAAAGGAAGAAAAGAAAGGAAGAAAATAGAGAGGGGGAAGGAAGGAAGGAAGGAAGGAAGGAAGGAAGGAAGGAAGGAAGGAAGGAAGGAAGAGAGGGCTCTTCACATTCACCTTTCATAAGCTGTTCATGCCTACACTCCTAGCATCTTGTATCTGGTTTGAAGATGGGGTCACAGGTACCTTCAGGATCATGCCAAACTTGTTATGTGGGTCCTGGGATCCAAACTCATAGGTTCATGGTAAGTGTTTTCAACCATTGGGCAGTATCTCCAGCCCATGTGCACCTTTCTGGTTCTTTGCTTCCTTTCTGTTTGCTTCCTTCTTTCCTTCCTTCCTTCCTTTCCTTGTAGAGAAGCCATGTAACCCTCATCATGTTTCCCTGGCATGTTACTGCCTCCTGATCACACAGCTCAACCACGTTGTGTTCTTTTGACTTCCTTCGGGTTTTATTGGTCTTCTAGTTATCCAACCCCTGGTACCAAATTAAAGCTCTGCAGCCTCGGGCACTGCCTCCCGGCCTGGCCATGATAGCCTGCATGCTGGGCCCTACCTCCTTGCTATCCTCTCTATCTTCACTGCATGCTATTCTATAACAACTCACTCTGTGCAAGAAGCTGACGCTGTCTATCTTTGCATCTCCGGTGGTACCTTCCCCTCTCCTGGTCAGGTTATCTTTCAGTCAAATAGAAGTAAGGCTTAAGGTTCAACATCATCTATACCTGCTGCTGCCCACCCCATCACACCCCATCACTTTGAGAGTATAATTTTGTTTGGGTCTAGCACTGTATTTACTGATGAGTTCTCATGCCAGATGTTTAGTGTTATCACCTGGAGATGGGCTTCTAAGCATGCCTGTGATAAAGAATCTAGATTAGCTTAATTTGACGTATTAAGACCCACTCTCAATATGGGTGGCACCATTCTATGGGTGAAGGTCCTGAATGGTATAGAAAGGAGCCAGTGAACTGAACACCAGCATTCATTGTTCCTTGCTTCCTGACTGCTAAGAAATTACCCAGGGGCCTCATGTTCCTGCGGCCAAGATTCTCTCAGGGATGGACAGTATTTGTGGACTGTGAGCCAAATAACGCCTTCCTTCCTTAAGTTGCTCTTATCAGGGTATTTTATCGCGGCAACAGGAACAGAAACAAAGTTTCCGACAGAATTGACATCAGTGTGAAGTTTAGTGTTTCATTCTGACAAGTGTGTCTCCTAGGTTGGCACAGGGCATCTTGATTGAAACTTGAAGGTCTAGTGTATTCTTGGTTATCAAAATCCTTGTGTAGCGTGAGGTTTTTAGTTGGTGAATATTCACAGTGTGGGAAAGCATGGTACATACTATATAATCTCAATTGCCCAAGTGTGTGTACGCTTGCAGGATCCAGAGCCACACATTGAGCCGAGCTGCTTGTACTGGGTGACTTTGTTCTTGCCTTCTTGTGTTTTGTTTCCTATAATGCACATACTAAAAAATAAACGAAAGCTTCTTTTAAAAAAAAAGTTTTAAACATGCTTCTAACCTTGATGCAGGAACGGCACCTGTGGGATGACAAATTAAGGGAAAATGTGAGATGCAGATACTTAAGGTCACATGGTGCATGCCTGAATAGAGGTCAGATGTCAACCTCAGCTGCTGTTCCTTAGGTACGATCTACCTTGATTTTTAAGACAGGGTGTCTCAGTGACCTGAAACTCACCAAGCAATCTAGGTTAGCTGACTAGCCAACTCTTGGAATCTACCTGCCTCCATTTCCCCAGTGCTGATGTGGGAAGTATGCACCACTGCCTCTGGCTGTTGTGCTAGCATCTGGGAATGTCTGAGCTGAGTCCAGCATCCCTCTCCCTTCTTCTTCTCTGCTTCCTGAGCGTAGATGTTGTGTGGCCAGCTGCCTCAAGCTCCTGCTGCCATGCCTGTGCTAGCTGGACTGTACCCTCAAACTACAAAGCAGCAATAATCCTATTTTATCACAGCAACAGGAAAAGTAACTCAGACACTAGGACTGAACCCTGTCCTCATGCTTACAAAGTGACAGCACTGTTTAGATAATGATACAAGTTAGCAACCCTGTCAGGTGCCACAGAAAGGGCGGGAGTGGGGGGCATTTTGTGAATTAAGCTGGACAGAGAAACAAATACGAACATTATCTGCTTTGTTGAATTTAAAATGTCATCTGGAAGTAGGAAAGCACAGTAGCAATTATTAATGACCAGTGACAATGAGGAAAAGAGAGTGAGATTGGGTAGTAACACACACACACACAAACACACACACACACACACACACACACACACACACACACACTGAGCTGGATGTCTCTAAAAGTGGTAAAGACTTAGGATTGCTAATCAACATCATTAATATACAGCCTATACATGTCCTGAAATACTGTGCCATACCCTGTAAATACATACAATTAATGCTAATTAAGAGGAATAATTTTAAAAAGAAATGTTTAGACTAGTTCTGTTTCTACAGCATCCATGACAGGCTTGAAAGGCCTGTGTTCCCCTATTTAGACAGGCCACCCGGGTCTCCTGTGGGACTTTTCCAGTGCTCTCACGGGGGAGGTCCTAACCGCAAGCTCTCTATCAGATAGTGGCAGATGGAAACAGAAACTGGGAGAACTGTGAGCAGAAAGTTAGAGCGCAGAGAAAACGTTCGGAAGTGGGCGGGTGTGTGTTTAAAAAAAAAAATGGGTGGAAACCTCATGGCCAAGTTGTAGAAAAAAATAGTTGAAGTGTGCCTATCTTGGAGCGGCGCCCCTCCCTTCTGCTGGCCGCGCGGAGTGGGAGCCCCAGGTGCAACGGAGAAGCCCGGTTCACGGTCCAGGAGCTGGTGACCCTTTCCTGCCCCCCATCCCCCACCACAGTGCTCCCCACCGCGTTCTCCCCGCCGCCGCGTGGCAATGAGTAGCCCGGTCAGCACGCCGCCTCCCGAACGCCTCGGTGAGTACCGGGGATGTCCCGATCCCTGCCAGACGCGGGTCCTACTGTGGCACACAGAGCGGGCGGGGTCGGAGCCCGGGGGACAGGCCAGGCACACTGGTCCGATAGATGTCCCCCGGTTCAGAGAGGCCACTAGCCCTGCGATGGCGCGCTGTTTCTTTGTGTGTGGCTTGGGAAGGGTCCGGGACCCGAGGTTGGGAGAGGTTGAGCCTTCAGCAACCAGGCACCCACCCCACCCCACCCCCCCTCGCAAGTCAAGTCAAGCAGTCAGGGTCAACTTCGCACTAGGGAGCCTGGGCCAACGTCAAGCAAACTCCAAGAAACTCCCAACAGTTCTTTCTGGCTCACTGGCCCCCCGGGACAGGCGCAGATCCTATTGGATCTGCTGTCCTTGACTCTTTGGGAATATGAAACAACAAACAAACAAACAAGATTGTCTTTTTAAAGACTTTAACTTCTTGGGTGACTGGAGCAGCGAGAGTCTCCGGATGTAGGAAACTTTGATGGGCCTCCCGGCCCGCCCTCCCGCCCTGCTTACTTTGGGGCTTTTGCAATCCAAAATTTTGTTTTTAAAAGAACACGACTGTTTATCCGTTTTGCTCCTCACCTCAGAGAGGAATTCCTCAGATTCTACACGCTGTTCTCTAACAGGATTATAAAATAATAGAAACCTTTTTTCAAATTTTAATTTTCTTTTTGAGACAGAGTTGTATGTAAGTTAGACTAGTTTGTAGACTGGACCAGGCCATGTCGTCAAAGATGACTTTAAATTTCTCATCCTTCTACCCCCACCTCCAAGGTATTGTGATTAGGTGGATGTGGCACCACGCAGAGTTCAGGGCTCCATGCATGCGAGACAAGTCCTGCCACCAACTGAACTACACCCCCCAATCTGCCACCCCTCTTTGTTTAAGTCCTGTAAATATAGGTGGCAGAGGCCTCTTGGGACCCCTGTCTTCTGTGGCTTGGGGATAGGTACCTTATATTGAGGCTTGTGTGGTCAGCGACCATGTGCCTCATGTGTGTCACCAGTACATGCTATCTTGTATGTTGCGTGTATTGGGGTCACCTTTAGGACAGCTCTTAGCTCCAGCTTCAGCATCCACAAAGGAAGACTCTTCATGGAATATTCTCGTTGGGTTGTGAGATTGAGATGCATATCAATAAACACTTGAGAGTTGAGGCTGATAGGTCCAAGGTGTTTACAAATGTCTACCACACCGAGGTGAACTTTACCAGAAAACGTGGATTGCAGGGCTCGTGAGCATTTATTTCCGTGTGTATCTAACTCAAGTTCCTGTGTGTGGGCACACTGATACCTGTGTGAACAGATTTACCTAACTGTGTGTAGATGCATGGGAACATGTGTGAGCACATGCTTAGGACCTGGGTTCAGGAACAGGAAGTCAGGACTGCTGTATTTATTTCATCCCTGACACCGTGGAAGTCTAGGCTGCAGACTCTAGGGTCTGATGAGGGTCACCTGATTCCCCCAAACAGTTTTCTGAGATTTCCGTTTCAGGCCTTGCTTGGCTAATAGGGACAAAGCCCTTTCTGCTGGGGCTGTAGGGTTATAACCTTTACTTAAGTAGTTTACCAGATTACTATCCCCATTGGATTAATGGTAAGGTCTCTGCTATAAGAGACCCCTGGGATCCTGTTTCTTGCTGCTAACTCAGACAGGATGTATCTATATCCTGTCTCCACGATGAAGCCATAGTTACTGAGAGCCTCAGAGCAGAGAGAATTGACTTCCCTGTGTCAGCTCTGCTCTGACCTAGTAGGGTTTAGGGATTCTGCTAGGCCTGATTGTCACTACTATTACCAGCAAGTTATGTACAGGCAGTTTGGTGCCTTGCCCTTGGTTGAAACGGGTCACGGCTCAGTGTAGAGAAGCCAGGTTTGGCAGCTTTATATAGAATTTGCTGTTGCTGGCAGAGGCAGAGAGGGTGTTGAGAAGTGCCAAGTGAAATTACATCTCAAGCCTTGTGCAATCCCTCTAGATATTGGGGACATTTTGAGTCTCGTGGGACTAACACAGTAAGTGCATTGGACCTTTCCCAGGGTACCCTTGGTTGGGCAAGTATTTTAGTGGCTTGCAAAACACTCTGGAAAGCAGGGAACTATGGGTAAGAGGCATTCTGTGTGTGCAGTGGATTTGGGTAACTGCTTCCACGGTGAGTGGGGAGATGTTGGGTTATCACTCGGTGGCTGGTATAGCCATCTTCGGAAGTGGAATGTGACCTATATGTAATTATAAGTTTTCAGGATAACATGCTCCGTCTCAGGGTTTAATCTATGAGACAAATATTTTATGTGTTTAAAATGTTAACTACTCAGAAACTGTCCTCCTAAAGGTCATGTCAGTTTGTGTGCGTGTGTGTGTGTGTGTGTGTGTGTATACATGTTTATTCGTGTATATGTAGGCACACCTGTTTATGCAGGCATGCAAGCAAGCCAGCTGATTGCCTCTGCTGTCATTTCTCAGGTGTGCTGTTCCCCTTGTGCTTCTAACAGGGCCTGTCACTGTCCTGGAACTCACTAAGTCGTGAGAACTCATTCAGCAGATTGACCTCCCCGTGAGCACCAGGGACCTTCTTCTCTATCTCCATTTCCCCAGGGCGGGGGTTTCAATATGCCCTACCACTCCCAGCATTTTCCTGTGGGTCCTGGACATCAAATCCAGGTTCTCTCTTGTGTAGCAGGTAGTTTAGGAACTGAGTCTCCAGTCCTACACCAGTTTCTAATGCCCATGACCACTTAGGAGACTAGCAAACCACCACATTCTTGCTCGGTCTCGCCATCTCAGCTAAACCCATGGGTAGGAGACGTGGTCATTTCAGAATATGCCTCTCTATCTAAGCATGTTTTATGGCTCTGATAAGACATGCTATTACTTTTGGTGGGAAGTGCCTGCCAGATCCCAGTTCATCCATCTCTCTATCTGTCCACGTTGGGTGTCAGACCTGGGCGTTCCCTGGCTTTGGGAGGAATCACAATATCTCAGTGCCTCAGCTTTCCCCTCTGCTGGTGGGAAGAACAACCAACTCCAAGGTCACAGTAGTCACCCGGGAAACAGAAGTGACCTGGAGCCATGCCTAGCAGTGCTGGCACCGAAGAAAGCAAAATGGTTTGCAGATGTGGGTCCTCTCTGCAAGCAGGTGGCCGTTAGTTCACAGTGTGACAACAGTATTAGTGCTTTTAGGCCAAGCCCTGGTGTGGACCTTGCCTGGGTCACCCCACCATGCTTGAAGTAATGGCTATTTGGCAGAAGAAGGACTGGGGGTGGGGGTCAGGGAGGACTTCGTGGCTCAGGCTTCCGACCTACTAAGTACAAAACCAGGTTGTCAGACCCTGCAGACATCTGAGGGCCACCTGAGTGGGTGTCTGTGCCTAAAAAGTCCCGTGGCCAGCGAGCACATGCAAGGCACAGTGTTCTGCTCACTGCAGGAATGGTGTCTGAGTAGCCAGAGCAGAGCCCTGGCTGACAGCTGCCAGGCGTTCCAGAGTTCTCCAGTCATGTCCGCGCTTCCACCACGATGCATGCCCACCTCCTGACACTACCGATCCCTTTCCTGTGGTCAGAGCTGCCTCGCTCCACTTGCTCTTCTCTGATGGCCCTCACGCATCTGCCCATGCTGTCTGTCTTTCAAGTCTCACCCTCCCGAACAACCTGTGTCCAGCTCCTAGATGTCAGGACACCCTCCCCTGAACACATCTGCTTGTCTATCAAGGACTTGTTCGTGTAGTCCAACTCATTAAAAAATAAAATAAAGAGCCGGGCATGGTGGCGCACACCTTTAATCCCAGCACTCGGGAGGCAGAGGCAGAGGCAGGCAGATTTCTGAATTCAAGGCCAGCCTGGTCTACAGAGTGAGTTCCAGGACAGCCAGGGTGATACAGAGAAACCCTGTCTCGAAAAACAAACAAACAAACAAACAAATAAATAAATAAATAGCCCCCCAGCCCACACAGGGGATACTTTGCTGTGCCAGTGGGTCCTGCTCTGCCCCTTCTTGGGAATCTGACCTCCTGAGAGGCTCTGTGTTCACATCTTCCCCTGGGCATTGTTTCCTGCTTAGGGCCTGACACAAAGAATTGACAAGAGAGCCGTTCAGAAACAGGTGGTGACTATGTAGACTGCATTAATACTCAAAGGTAGCACCATTTCAAGGCCAAAAGCTCCTTCGGGTGTTTTTGAGAAGTACCCCTATAGCTCCTAGGCCAGAACTTGACATATACTGAAATGCTAGTAATTAAAACATTGAAACAAGCAGAGACCACACCAAAGACAAGGCATGCAAAGCACACAGCAGCTGAATTGCAGCCCTGTCTCCCCCTCCCCCACCACCTCTCAGCTTGGCCTGGTGTTTCCTTTTGATCCATATATAATCTGACCTTCTGGGGGAGTGCTGGCTGCTACCCTCAGGTTTATAAATTTTAATTTTTGTGCATTCTTATAAAACAAGGGTTTTTTTGTACAGTCCTTTAGCCATGGTAGAACGAGACAATGGCCTCTTTCCCGCCTGCTGGCTAGAACCCAGCCCAAGGCACTGGATTCCATCTAGGGGTAGGTGGGGATTGGACAGGACCTCACAGCAGCTGCTAGAAAGCCCTGTGCATAGGGAGCCCCGAGCTTGAGAAAAGGCCTGCTGTCCCTTTGACCTCAAACCCTGAGACCCATGCTCTTTCTATTGCCTTCATAGCTTACACCCTTACCTCCCATCCATATCTCTCTGTGTGTCTCTGTCTCTGTGTGTCACTGTCTCTCCCTCTCCCTCTCCCTCTCCCTCTCCGTTTGTGTGTGTGTGTACACGTACAGATGCCATGAGTACCATGGTGTCTATGTGGAGGCCAGGGGACAATGTGGGGTGTTGGTCTTCCAATCTTTTTGAGACAGAACTTCTCTTGCTGGCCCAAAAGCTTCCAGGAATCCTCCTGTCTCTGCCTCCCTCTCCCTGTAGGCTCAGATGCCTACACTTGTACTTCCAACGTTTTCCGGTTTTCACATAGCTTCTGGGGATCCAAAATCACGGTTGTGTGGTAAGCGCTTTATACCTTCTCACTGACTCAGAACTCAGCAGTTTGTCTAGACTATCTGACCACAGAATCCTCCTAACCCTGCCTCCCTAGTGCTGGGTCAAGACAGTCAAACTGAAGTCCCATGCTTGAGGCAGGGGACTGAGCCATCTCCCACACTCTCTCCTGTCATTTTTAAAATACCATGTAGCACAAATAGATTTGATCAATGTTCTAGTGGTGAAGAGGCTGCCTGTAGTAGTTAGTGAGTGGGATTTGGAATCTGGACTCATTATGAACCAGCAATGACCTTGGGCAAGTTGCTGGGCCTCTTTTTGTAACCCTGGCTGCCCCACAGGACCTGAACGCAGAGGACTCTGTACTTATTTCCTGACTACTACTGCTGTTTTCATTGTGTATTAACAAGGGTCCACACTGTCATGTGTGTTGAGTCCCAGAATGTTATAGCTTAACTGTTATCCAGTTAAGGGGATGCTGACAATCTCTAAATGGAAGGATATATTGAGTATTGAATATCTCCTGGTAGACTAAACATTTTCCTGAGCTGGAGTGATAAACTAGTCAGTTTAAACCCATGCCCTGAAAGCACAGAAGCCAAGTTTGATTCCCCAGAATTCATGTTAAAAAAAAAAAGAAGAAGAAGAAGAAGAAGAAGCAGCAGCATGTAGTGGCTTACATTGGGGAGGCGGAGACAGGTATACACCCTGGGGCTCACTGGCCAGCCAGCCTAGCCTCCTGGAAAGTTCTAGGCCAATGAGAATCCCTGTCTTTAAAAACAGAGTGGATGGCACCCTAGGGACAATACTTAGAACTAACATGTGGCCTTCATGTGCATGTGTACATGTATGTACCGGTACACAGACACACACAGACACACACACACACACACACACACACACACACACACACACATTTCTCATGCAGTGATGCCAGATGCAAGCTCATGACTGTTCTGAATGAGTGCCTGCTCTCTCCCCAGCACCCAGCTCCATCCTTGCTTCCTGGTGGTTCTGTTGTATGTCAGTTTACTGAAAACTTGCTTCCAAGGGAGGAGTACAGTCTATCAGGTCCTGCAGAGTGGACAGGGAGGACCTCCCCACAGTGTCCTCCCCTCCCATAGCATGGCACAGTGTTCCCTCTGAGACAGGAGAGCAGCCTCTCTGCGGTATCCCCTTCCTCCTATAGCACACAGCTCAGCTTAGCTCAGCACAGCACAGCAGCATAGCACAGCACAGCATAGCACAGCACAGCATAGCACAGCACATAATACACAGCACACAGCACAGCACACAACATACAGCACAGCAGCATAGCACACAGCACACAGCACAACACACAACATACAGCACAGCAGCATAGCACACAGCACACAGCACGGCACAGCACAGCACAGCACAGCAGCATAGCACAGCACAGCACAGCACAAAATACACAGCACACAGCACAACACACAGCACAGCACACAACATACAGCACAGCAGCATAGCACACAGCACACAACACACAGCACAGCTCTCCCTCTAAGCCAGGAGGGCCACCTTCCAGCATGCCCCTTCATGTTTACATCAGTCAGCTCTGTGGAGAGAAACTATTATGCCTTGGGAGACCTTCATCAATCAGTGGCCCAGGGTGGACAGGGAGCAACCATTGCCTCTGCCTCTTAGCCAGCCCTCTAGTGTTCAGGGTGTCTCCTAGCCTGTGCACAGTAAAGGCTCAGCCTGCTCCTGACCTCTGGCCCTTTGCCCTCCAGTGTCTTCCCAACCAGTGTTTCTTTTTCCTCTGTGCTGTGCTCTGAGCAGTCCACAGCTGGGGCACAGGCTTTGGCTTCTTTTGTCAAGAGGCAGGCCTCTTCCTCTTCCTCCCCCCCCTCCTCCTCACTCTTCCCCTGCTGCCTCCTCTTCTTCCTACTTCTTCCCTTTCTTCCTCCTTCTCCTTTTAGGAGTAACTAATTTTCCTCTTCCTGAAGAATGCCTCCTTTTCTTTCTCTTCTCCTCCTCCTCCCTTTCCTGAGGAATCATACCCTCCATTTCCCCTCCCTGATCCGACTCCCCCATCCCTCTCCATTCTCTCCCCTCTCCCCCTCTTGCTGCCCACACCATCGCAGGCTCCTGAGAGGCCCTGAGGGGAGCCAGGCCGCTGCTTTATTGGATCCTGCCCCTGGGGGCGGGGTGTGGTGTTCTTCAAATGGCACTCCTTCCTCCCATTTCTGAAGAACCTCTCATTTTAGGAAAATGAATCTCAGGGATGCCTGAAAGTTCCCTTTTTCCCTTGTCGGCTTCACGCTCGCTCTCTTCTGTACAGCTCTTGGCACTTGTCCCTCCTCCTCTCCCCGTGACAGGCTGCATGACTCAAAGCAGAGAGGAGACACCGCCTGTGTGCAGCACAAGTTATCTCATTTCACCCCTGAGCAGCCCCAGGGGAGGTATTTTTATCTCCCTTTTGCGTGTGATGGCACTGAATCCAGCGAGGTGACAGGGGACTTTGCAGACAGCCCTGCCTGTCCTCTCCTCCTTTCCTGTCTCTTTACCCACTTCACTGAGAGTGTGCATGAGGGGATCAGCCAGGCCTGCCCACCCCAGGACATAGGAATCAGAGTTCACAGTACTGCTAAAGGATCACAAAACCAGAAGGAAGGAAACGATCCTTTAAGACAAGCAGCGCACTTGTCTTTACAGCTACAAAGTATAACACTTGTCAGCAAGAAGGTTTCCCCAAGAGCAAACAATTGTGTCTCAGTGGTAGGCACCTGTGGTCCAAAGGCTGGGCTACCATCCCACACCTAGCTACCCGTCTGTCTTTGTCTATCTGTCTCATAGTGTCTCTGTCTGCCTGCCTGTATATCTACCTCTTTAACTTTATACTTTTGTAAAGATTTTGTTTGTTATTGTTGAATGGATGGGGTCATACTACAGTATATATGCAGAGGTCAGGGGACAACATTTGGAGGTCAGGGGACCGCTCTCAAGATTGGTTCTGTCCTTTCACATTGAGGCATGGGGGGGGGCGTGTCTCTTATTTCTGCTGTGCTGTGTATTCCTGGTTGGCTGGTCCACAGGCCTCCAGGGCAGCACCCACTCTACCTCCTCTTTCACTGTAAGAGTGTTTAAATTACAGGCGTAAGCCACCACATCTGTCTCTTGGTGGGTTCTGCTGACCTAACTTTCTTCATCAGGCTAATACTACAAGTACTTTTACCCACAAAACCATCTCACGAGCCTTTCTTTGGCTTGTTAAACCATTAAATGGATTACTCTTCATTTAAATGTCTGAGACTTGTGACTCATTATTCCAGAAACAATGGTATTGACCTAAGAATTGTAGGTCACTGGGTGGAAGATGGTGTGTAAGAGGATGTTCTTTAGGGAAGGCAGTGACTTGAAAATACTTAGGAGACACACAAGCAACAACTAAAGGTGGTTAAAAGGTAATAAGGCAGAAAGAACTAGCAGGGCATCCTGACGGAGATGCTAGGGCAGTGGTTCTCAGCCTTCCTAATGCTGCGACCCTATATACAGGTAGTCATGTTGTGGTGACCCCAACCACAAAATAATTTCATCACTACTTTATAACTGTATTTGTTGCTACTGTTATGAATCATAATGTAAATATCTGATATGCAGGATATGTGACGCCCCCCCCCCAAGAAGTCATGACCAATGGGTTAAGAACTGCTGGTCTAGAGTTTACACTGATCACTTGTATTTGGTGTGTAGTCTAGTGTGTTAGTTCCTATACCTGTTTCTATGATCATCCCTGACACTTAAGGAAGCCACTTAAGGAAGGAAGAATTTATTTTGGCTCACAGTTCAAGGTGATTTAATCTGTCATGGTTGAGAAGGTATGGAGGCAGGAGACTAGTCACATTGTTACTCTAGTCTGGAAGCAGAGCACAAACAGGAAGTGGGGAGGAGCTATAACCTGCAAAGCAGTCCTTGAGTGACCTAGTTCTTTCAAGGGTCCCCAACCTTCTAAATCAGCGCCAGTGAGGGACCAAGAGTTTTCAAATGCACACACCTATGGGGGATGTTCACATTTTAATCACCACAAACAGAGATGGGCAAAGCCCAAAGCCAGGGCCTTAGTCCAGGCATCCAAAGAAAGGCAGCAAGTGGCACATAGAGAAGGCCCACACCGTCCAACTCAGGGACACACCTGCAGCCTTCCATCCAACCACAATGCCCTCTATGTAGGCACTATTAATTCCAGGCTATAACAGTGGCACTAGGGGTTCAAAGGCCATCTCTTCCACCTCCTAACCCTTACCACCACCACCACCCGGCCCCCCGAGCATCATCAGCACTCTAGCCTTGGTGCCAGATGTGTCTCCTCTTCCCCAGGACTTGGTCAGCTGTCAGGCTGGGGCCTTCTGCTTGACCCCAGTAAGACCCCGGGTCATACCCACATCCCCAGAAAGAAAGACCTTTATTTCTTCATCATCCTTCTTTTCTTTCTTTGGGTGAGTGTGTGGCCTATGTGTATTTATTATGCCTTTGTGTGACGGGCCATGTGTGTATACACATGTGCACATGGAGGCCAAAGGTCAGTTTTCTGTTCTCAGTCACTTTGCACTTTACTTTTTGAGATAGCTTCTCATTGAACTTAGATTCAGTGATTTGGCTAGACTAGCTTGTTAGGATCCCTGGAGATCGATATATCCTGCATCCAGAACTAGGAATATACATGTGCACCACCACAACTGGCTTTTTATGTGGGTCCTAGGGACCAATCCCAGACCTCATGTTTGGGGGCAAGCACATCACCAGCTCAGCTATCTACTGAGACTTTTCCTTTTCATGTCACTGTGATCTTGTGCATGTGAGGCACATGCTGGACCCACTGCCTTCTTTTGCCTCTTTGAATTTTTAAGACAAGGTGTCAGCAAGTTATCCAGGCAGGATTTGAACTTCAGACTCTTCTGTCTCAACCCACTAGGTAGCTGAGACAAGAGGCTGGGCTACCAGTCACAATACAAAATGCCTCAAACCTTCCACCTACCCCTGGTGCCTGCATTGCTTCACCCACATTGGCTTGCCCATCTGTGACAGCAGCTGTTAATGCTGTCTGTGGACAGATATATAATGGCAGTTGGTAGTAGTGTGGGCTCTATCCGTGAGTCCACCCCCTGTTCCCCAAAGGGGAAGCAGTGGGCAGATGCCTACTAGAGTAGCTGTCAGGAGAGAATAATGCCCTCTGTGAGTTCCGGGATACCTCCACCCCAGAGCTGCTATGTGTGATCCTCCGTATATGTGTGAATGTGTGTGAGAGCATGCTGTATACATCACAGGACAGTCTTGGGTACCAGTCCTCACTGTCTACCTCGTTAGAATTAAGGTCCCTTGGTTTTCATCACAGTGCATGCCAGGCTGGCTGTTTCCAAGCTTCCAGGAATTCTTCCATCTCTACCTTTCCTCCCACTGTAGGAGTGCTGAGATTATAGACATGTTACCACACCTGGTTTTATGTGTGTGCTGGGGATTCAAACTCAGCAAGTACTTTACTTATGAAAGCATCTCCCAGGCTGTGAGTGGTGGCTTTAATCCAGTGAGTCCTGTCTGAGTGAGAACTGTAGGAGACATAGGGATACATGGATACTGTTGACTGGAACCTGGTTAAGAAGTCAAGACCTAAGAACAGGAGAACCCAGGAGGTCTGCATCACACAGGAACACCTGGCACAGCCTCACCTAGTTCAGGATAATCTAACATAGCTGGAATCCTTGTCACGTGTCCCTGCACTTTCAAAAGAAATGGCTTCCCACTTGAGGCCCCCCACCCTAAGTCACGCTCACGAAAACGACAGTATTACCCCAAGAAGTGTGTACTCAGCCTGGCCTCAACTAGCCCTATCGCTAATGCTAAGTTTACTGAATTTCTACTTAACACGATATAGTTTTACCTGGCTGAATCAAAGCGGTGTGTCTAGGCTAGGACTATAGATTACTAGGGAAGGCACTTGCTATGCAACCAGAAGAAGTTTACTCCTTAGAAAAGCATGGGATGGTGGTATAGCTTTATAATTGTTGTGCAGGGAACTTCGAGACTAGTGGTTCTATGGAGCTTGCTAGCTTGCTAGCCTTATATTCTTGAGATCAGAGCCCAGGGGTATCCTGTCTCAGATAACAAGATAAACAACACTGAGAAACAGCACCCAATCTAGCCTGAATACATACCCTAACATATGCACACAACTACACACATGTGCATGTACACACATAGATACACACACACACACACACACACACACACACACATCACCTTATATTTGAAGAAGAAAACTATCTGTGATTCTATGTTAGTTGAGGGCATAACTTGGAGAATGAGTTAAGTCAGGCTGAATTGGAATGACACCAAATAGAAAAGCAGGGGTTGGTGTGCAAAGTCCTTGCTCTGTGCAGAAGCGGCCAGGCTTCCAGGAGAAGCTAGGCAGTGTCCATCTTCCTTTTCACTGTGTGGGTTAGTTATGTGATGCTCCCTGTGAAGGGAGCAGGTATGGTCTGAACTCAGCACAATTCCCTGAATGGTCCCTCCATAACACCAGCCCTCTCATGTGCAGGAAATGAGGAGTTTTAGAAAAAGAGTTTTCATTCACAAGATTGCAAGAAAGTTCCTCCACATAAGCTAAGTATGTTTGTTCGTGCCAGGCTTTGGCAATTACCCTTAGGTCATTTCCTACGTGAGAATCCCAGATCCTTTCGAGCCAGCTTAAAACCATCTATTTTTAAACATTCAAGTGAAATGATACTTGTTGCCCACAGAGAAAACAGACCATGCTGAGGGAAGGGAGGTGCATCATTGAGGATGCCACCATCAAAGGCGGGTGTGGCTGATGTTGATCTTAAAACATGCAGATGCCCTGAGAGCCCCCATGTCTAGCTCATGAGCACCACAGAGCCTTCTTATCAGAATGTAACTGCCTTGGAGCTGGCTAATGTTCTTCACTCCCTTTGTATCCAGGCTGGTGCCTCCCTGCCCACTTCTGCTTTACCCCTCTGCATACAGCAGGCTACCTAGCATTAAGCCACTGCCTGGCTTCTTCTGTTTTGTTTTGTTTTGTTTTGTTTTGTTTGTTCCTTTCTTTCTTTCTTTTTTATTATTTTTAAAATCTAAGTGTGTGGGCAGATTGGTGTGTATGTTCCTGTGTGAGGGTGCATGTGCACGCACATGCATGTATAGACCAGAAAACAATCTTGGGTTTCACTGGCTCTCTCCTTGACCTGGCACTCACCAATTAGTTGGCTGGCTGGCTGGCTGGCTGGCCAAAGAGCCCTGGGATTCTATCCACCCACACCCCCTCTTTTGCTCTGAGATTACAAGCATGTGCTCCCACTTTTGCATGGGTCCTAGGGTTAGCCTCAGGTCCTGGTGTATGCAAGGTAAGCTGTTATCACCTGAGACATCCTCCTAGCCCTGCCGCCTGCTTGTGTAAAGTGCTCTTAGAACACAGCTGCACTGTTTCGCTGTGACTGCTGAGCTGTTGCCACAGACCGACCTAGTCTAAACTGTTTATTCTCCAGCTCTGTAGGAAAAAAAAAAGTTCCTCACTTAAACAGACAGAGGGATATAACTTCCAAGTCCAGACCCCAGCCTAGCCCCTTACAGCTGTCTGAGGAGACCAGCTCCAGGGTTGGTATCTATGGAAAGGAGCTCTGCAGCAAGATCGGGGTACAAGCAGCTGCATAAAGCTGCCCTGGCCACATTGGCTAACTAACTTGTCCCCAAAAACACAATGGTGCACATCCCTGATTTTCACTACCCCGGTTGCCAGCCAAGGGCCTTCTTACAGTTGATTCTGACCATCCCACCCCGCCCCCCTGTGCAAAACTGCCACCCTGGGCTCTGTCATTGTCCTTCAGAGAAATCTCAGCTCACCTGAGCAGGTTCAGGAGGAAATATGAAGTAGGCACATGGGGTGTCAGGCAGGCTCCTCCTGACCTGAAAGCTGGGGCTCCACCATCACTCTCTCATGTTCATAAAATGGTATGTGGCACCCCAATATGGGCAAACTTTCCACATAAGATATGCCAGACCAGACTTATTTCATGTGTCCTACTGAAGGTATGCCCACTTGGGAAACAAACAGACCTCAGACTTGGAAATTGAGACTCTGGGGTTAAATGTACCTGCATCTGCCACGTATAAAATGATGTCTCCCAAGCATAGACAGGATTCTCCTGACCCCAAACTGAGCTTCTCAGTTGTGCCTGTGACACAGTGTGACAAGTGCCACAAGGAGTTTTCCATGTGTAGAGAGAGGCAGGAGAGCTGTCAGAATTCTAACTCCCAAGGGTAGTGTAAAGTGAAGCTTTGGGGCCGAGGAAGGAGTGGGGACAGGGCATTGGAGGTTAGGAAGCCATTGGTGGTCCCTGCATGTGTCATGGAATGTGATCTACAAGTACCACCCTGACCCACACACCGGAGGTGTTCTTGTACATCTGAAGTGTGTGTGTGTAGGTGCATGCACCTGTGCATTCTGTGGGCTAGAAAAAGTGACAGTGTTCTATCACTCTCTGCCTTAATTCCTTTGAAGCAGGGTCTGTCCCCAAGCCTGGAGTTACACTGGAGGGCAGCTATGTAACTGAGGGTACAGTTACAGAAGCAGCCAGACTTTGCTCTTCACAGGGACCCTAGGATGCCACCTCAGGTCTTCATACTTGCACAGTAAGCACCCTTACACTGATCCATCTCCCTGGCTCCCGGATAGGTGAATGGTCATAAAGTCACACAAGGGATGGTGAGATGGCTGTCGGTAAATGCACTCACCATAAAGGAAAGCTTGAAAACGGGAGTTCAATCCCTGAGACCCACGTGATAGTGGAAGAGGACCAACTCTCACAAATTTTCTTCTGACTTCCACATGTGAGCCATAGCATGTGTGTGTCGCTCACACACACACACACACACTGAATACATACACACATACTCAAAAATTTTACAGTCACCTAAGAGCAGTAGAATGCAGCTAGTGGGTTACATGCAGAGATGGCTTAGGGATAGAAAGCAGGTAATCTATTCAGGTTTGCCCTCAGTTTCCCTTTTTGTCTCTTCAACCAGTACCAGTAGGTCTATGGTCAAGAAATTATATATTGAACACCAGCTGTATGCCAGGCCCCAAAGATGTGGCAATGAGAATGGCCAGAAGTCAACCTCAAGAAGAGCTGATGTTCTAGTGAGACTGGACAGACACACAGAGGAAGGCTAAATCCATCGGGTAGTGCTAAGGGTTAGGGAGAGCATTCAATCTGAAGAGATGAGGAAGGTAGAGGAGAGAAGGGATGAGTGTGGTGGTGGTGGTGGTGGTGTATGTGTGTGTGTGTGTCTGCATGTGTATACATGTGCATGCATGTTCATATATATGAAGATGCAAGTGTGGGAGTATACATGCATACATATGCACACGCTTGTGGAGGTCTTGGGTAACCTCAGTTGTCATTCTTCAGGCAGCATCCACCTTAGGTTAAGGTTTGGTTTCTCACCAGTCTGAGTCTCCCTGCCTGACCAGGGAGCCTTCGGGTTTTCTCCCCAAGCACTGCGAACACAGACACACCACCATACGTTTCCTTAAAGGGAGTTCAGAGGATCCGACTAGGATTCTCATGCTTGCAAGGCAGGCTCTCTACCAACTGAGCAATGGCTCATTTTCCCAGCCCAAGAGAGTGCCATTTTATAAGGTATAGCCAGGGGATATGGGAAGGTGGTGTTTGAGAAAGATCTGGGAGAAGCAAAAGAGAAGTGGGCGTGTGAGAGGCACAGCATGCCCTCTGTACAGCTCAGCACACCCCACAGCACAGCTGCAGGACAGTGAGATACCAGATCAAAGGCTTAACCCAAACATGTGAGCCACATAAGCCCTTTCCTCTTCATGAATCTGTGGTAGGGATGAAAAGCTGACTTCTGCAGGTACTCATAAACTTGGTACCACATGGGAGAAGCAGAGAGTAACTGTGATGGGCCCACAAGCGGTGATGAAAAGCAGACAAGACAAGTAGGTCACTCATGGTGAGACCACAGTCTGTGTCATCTTTCCCTTTCCCTTGGATCATAGTGTACTTTAGGTGACTTCGTATCAAGGGGCAAATAACTTCATGGTAAGCACTAAGTACATATCCTCATTGAACATATTTGTGCATGTATGTGTGTACACACACACACACACACACACAGAGAGGTTAAGGAGACCCAGATGGCTCCATCACCTGCAGGGTTTGGCCTCTTGGGTAGCGTGTCCATCCTCTGCTCTGCTTCATGTCCCAAGCAGCTCTGAACCCTAGTTAGTTACATCTTGAGTAGTGATGCCCATAGCATCTTGTCGCTCTTTCACAAAAGGATATGGAGTGATCTATAGCTTCCTGAAAAGGGAAATGAATCATGTATGTCAGCCAGGGACAGAGGGTAGCTGAAGGGAGAGACAGCTACCATGGGTGTATGCGAGTGTGAGGGTTTATATTTCTTCAGAGAGCCTTTTCCCTCCCTCTATGGCTGATAGAAGTGGCCTCTCCACCCAGGTCTCCCTCTGATAAGCCTGAAACAGTAGCTGAGCCTCTTATCAGGCAGCTGCAGAGGGCTATAGGGACTCTGCACTGCACAGTTGGTGCTGATAAAGTGGGCCTGGGCCAGACCCTCAGCAGCTGCTGTCTTGGACCTGTCCCTAGAGCCGCGGTTCTCAGAAACAGGAGACTGAGGCCCAGGAAATCTCATTCATTTCCTGCACCCCACATTAGGTCAAGCTGATAATAGTCTTGCTGCAGAGCATGCTTAGGGACATATAAGACTTTGCTAGGAGCCTTGGTGGAGCAGAGCTACTGAGGGGCCCTTGGGAGCCAGCGTGGCATTATAGATGGACACCCTTTGGGATCATGGGGTTATGAAGTGTGAAGTGTCATAGGTTTTTGTGAGGCTGGCACTGCTGTCCCTGTTTTAATGCTGAGACATTGAGATTCCTTCAGAGATGTCAAGATATTTCACTTAAGGTATAGTCAGATTAGAAGCCAGGTTGGCTGGCCCCTAGGCTGTCTTCCCCCCTCCTAGAGGGCCAACTAGACTTTTCATTGGACCTTTATATGAGCGTGTATGCACACACACACACACACACACACACACACACACACACACACACACACACATACCTTGCTTGACAACATACACTAACTACCTTTAAATTCCACATTAACTTCCAACTTCCTCTGACTTGGCCCCTCTAGGGTTTTCAGATGAACATCCATGGGTCCCACAGACAGTATTTGGGCGTGTACTTACACTAAAGCACTCTTAAATATTTTTAAGTGAAGCTTATCAGTTTTAGAAGGTAACCTTAATAGAATGGGACCTAGACAATGCTGTTTTGTTTTTATTGTGGTGGTGCCAGGGATAGAACTCAGAACTTTGCACTTGCCAAACACATGCTCTGTCACTAAACTACACACTCAGCCTAGCGTAGGTGTTCTTGAAAGAGTTCTAGGTGACATGTGTGGAGCCAGAGTTGAGAGCCAGGACTGTGAGGCTGCCCCTCTGGGTGTGTCCTTCATGGATGGCAGGCCAGGTCACCAGTGCAGGGGAGCGTCCCCAGTACTGCAAAGCCAGTCTCTGGGAAGTGCTCCTTACTCCTCTGTTTAGTCCAGATCAGGGATGCCTCCTGCAACACTCAGCAATATCTTTTTTTCTATATTTGGTGCTCAGGATGGAGTCCAGGACCTCAGATATGCGTAGCTAAAACTCTTACTTACTGACACTCCCATATATAATAATGTATTTTATGTAAATTTGAAAATGTGTGATACACCTTTATTTTTAATAGTTGGGGTAATATTGTGATTTAATAATCCTGTTTACAGAAATAGAATAAGTTATTCATAACAGTTTTGTCTCTCCCTACTCTTGGACAGTCCCTTTATTAACTTTTAGCCACAGTCCTGCTGCAACCTCTGACCTTTTCCTTCCTGTGACCTTGACCTCACCATGTGCATCCCCAGGGTGTCAGCCTTTATCTACTAAGCCATCTTGCTTGACCCTGGAAATATTCTTCCTAGTTTTAGTTGCCCCTTCTCCAGGATTTATAAAGAATATCTTGGTCTTAGGGTTTCTATTGCTGTGAAGAGACACCATGGCCGTGGCAAATCTCATAAAATAAAACACTTAACTGGGGCTGGCTTACAGGCTCAGAGGTTTGCTGTGATGGTCAGAAGCATGGCAGCACATGGGCAGATGTGGTGCTGGAGAGGTAGCTGAGAGTTCTACATCTGGATTGGCAGGCAGGAAGGAAAGATAGAACACTGGGCCTGAGTTGAGCGTTGAAACCTCAAAGCCCACCCCCAGTGAGACACTTCATCCAACAAGGCCACACTCCCTAAGTGCTCAATATGAGTCTATGAGGGCCAGTCTTATTTAAACCATACACCCTCTTTCTAGACCCTCTCTCCCATGGCATCTACTCTGCTCACACGAAAGGACTCAGCTCTCATACCCTTGTCTTTAGGATCTTTTCTAGTCCATCACTCAGCCAGGCAAACAATGGACAAAAACTTATCAATAGTACTGAACATGATAGTGACAGTGGACTAAGTAATAAGACAAGGAAAAGGGGAAGAAAACGAGCCCATGATACTTATGGCCTTGGCCACTCGTATGCTCTTGTTCTTCTCTCCCAAAGTTTCATCTTATAAAATCCCCAAATCAAACTCAGAAGGAATAGATTGAAATGTATAAAATATAAAACTACATTTGATCCCATGTGAAGGCATCCATACATCAAAAGAATGCAAGAATGTGAAATCTGTCCTGTTTTTAGATCGTCTCCTGGGTAAGGAATTTTTACTCTGGACTGAACAATGGACCCAATCCTGTTACTGCCTCTTTTGGGGTAACTTATTTAACTGATTTTATTCTGTTATTTGGTTTGGTAAAACAAAATCTCCTCACCTTTATTAAAGAAATAATTGTAGTGGCCTGTTGGGAGACCACATTTCAATGACTCTTCTTCCAAAGCAAATGTGGCAGGACTCAAACTGCTTCTGAAGAGCACAGACCCTGCTAAGTGGTGAGGAGGTGCCACATTGGTCATTGCAGCAGGAAGCTGTGTCAGTCTGCCCACCTACCAGGGTTCAGACTTCAACCTCACTTCCTACGGTTGAAGGAACCAGCAGGAATCCTGTGGATTCCTGACTTGAAACTGAGTCTATGTGTGTTGGGTTTCCTCTGATTAGTCTCTGATATTTATCACTTTCTATCAAAGAAACAATTTACATGGCAGCTGGCTTGTGTTATGAGGCTTCAGCTGGCAAGAGGAAGGATTATATATGTGTTTGAGGCTTCTTTTCTTTAAAAACATAAACTAACCTGGGCAGATGTGAATAACATGTAAAGACCTGGAAGGGAATGGGGAAGATGGGGCAGGAGCTTGCCGAGGGTCACAGATTGAGAAGTTCATAGAACATTCTAACAGCTAGGGAAACAGTGGGAGCAGGGCATAAAGGAATCATGGGGCAGAAACCATGGAGAGAAACGACCTATCCTCCCCCCAAGCACAAAGACATGACTGGGGTGGGACCACGGGCTGGCAGCTTCCTGATTCCTTCCCAGATGTAAAGAGGAAATGAACTGGTGACTCCCATGAGTGTTTTTCCTGCCCTGATACCTAGCAGACAGGATTTGGAGGGGGTGAAGAAGGGCAAATAGCACACGGGACCCCTCAGGAAACCCAAATGGTTCAGATGATAAGTTAACACTGACCCTGAGGCTTCTGCTGTCTCATCCCCCACAGCACAGGTCCAGGCTTCTGGTTTCTGAGGCTCTGTGTGAAGACGTGTGTGTGTGTGTGTGTGTGTGTGTGTGTGTGTGTGTGTGTGTGTGCTTATGACCACATATGCACACAAGAGAATAAGAAGAGATCTCACATAGGAGCCATCCAGGATATTCTCATGTCTTTCTCTACATAGTAGAGCCCTTGTAGCTGGGGAGTCAAGACTGCCGCCAAATCTCTGATACCAAGTTCCAAGCTCCCTGTGTCGCCCACTGAGGAGACCTCTCAAAGAACTGTGAGGTGGCTTTTTGAAATGGCTGTGTTATTTTATTTGCATATTGTTGTCTCTACCCCTACCCAGCCAGTGTATTCCTAATATTTAAATCTAAATGCAGTCTGTTTTCTGCCATACCCTTTTCAAATGTTAGTCTAGCGTTTGAGTCTAACTGTAGTGTTGCCCAGAAAAGCCAAAGCAATAGATAGCACTGGGGTTCTGCACAAAGAACATCCACTTTGAAAGTTTGCCTCTACAGTACCCTAAATCTTTTCCTAAAGTCTTTTAAGAAAGTTAAGTTCAATGTAGGAAGACAGTTATCTGAGGAATTTACATCCATCCTGTGGAGAGCTAAGCGGTTTGCTGTGTCAGGAACAGTGTCTATGACTCCCACCTGGTCCTTATCAGTATGGTTTCCTGCAGGCCTGACCACAGCCCTCAAAGAGAGGTTCTCCTCTGCGTATCCGTACCCATCCTGTAGCCCTGAAGCTCTCTCAGAGTCTCCCAGGATCAAGAGGAAAGACAGCTGCAGGAAGAACAGGAAGGACACCCACTTCCTGCTCCCCTGCCCTTCCTTCCCCCCAGGATGCTTTGCTAATGGACTTTCCTCTTTGGGGCCACATTCTAGTCTGAAGCCTCGGAGCCCTTGGCCCCTTTTTGCTCACCTTGCCTGTTGTAGCTCTGCTGTCTGCCTTGGACTGTGGAAGTTCAGCCTCTAATCATGATGCTATCCAAGGACTAGGGAGGTAACTGCTAACAAAGGGGATCATGAAGACCTGAGTCTGATCCCCAGAGCCCATGTAAAAAGCCCAGCGGGTTCAGTGTGTGGCACTTGCAACTCCAGCACTGGGAGGTAGATACAGGAAGATCTACCTCCTGTATAGGAGGATCCCTGAGACTCGCATACCAGTCAGCCTAGCTAATTGGAAAGCCCTAGGTTTTAGTGAAAGACCCTGTCTCAAGAGTCAAGGCAGACATTGTCCTGAGGAATGAAGCCAGAGAGTAGCCTCTAACCTATAACCCACCCATGTGCACGCCCACCTGCAGGACCACTCACACCCACACACAAGAGACTAATCCAAGTGAAAGTTTCAAAACTCCTTTCAACATCTTCCTACCCAACCGACCTGCTTGTTATGAGCATGAGATCTGCTGCTGCCTAGGAAGGAAAGAACACCTTCCCATCCATGTGCAGGCAAATGAGCCCCCTAGAGTTAGCATGGCTAACTAAAACATCATTATTTACACATGTCATGGGATCAAGGCCACTGAGTCACATCATTAGGTACCTAATCATACTGAAAACGCAACTGTATTAAGTTAATCAAGTGCTTTAGAGACGTGGCAAACACGAACATGCAAGAGCCAGTTGGGAAGCAAGGACTGAGACATCTGTGCAGCGTGACTCGGGATGCAGCGGCTGCTAATCTGTACTCACATGTATGAGTGTGTGCAAAGCACATATGGGCACACACACATGCATGAAGAAGACATAACCCTCAGTCTCTGTTCATGGGGTTCATGGCAGGACCTTAAGAAGTGACAGCCATCTGTGTAACTAGAAGCTTGGTTGTACCTCTGTGGGCTCCCTGTTTAGAGAAGCTCAGTATGTACTAAGTAGTGTGTAAGAAGTTGTACTTAGAGGACCTCACAAAGCACTTACTGTGAAGTGTGTGCTCCCGCGTAGTATGTGCTGTGGATGCAAGAGGACAGCTTGAGGAGTCATTCCTCAGGAAGCACGTTTTAAGACAGGGTTTTACTGGCCTGGCACCCTCCAGGTAGACTAGGCTGGCTGGGCAGTGAACTCCAGGAATTCCCACGCTAGAGTTACAGGCATGTGTCTGACTTTTTTTTTCACACTGACTTTTTGTTTTTTAATAACATATATTCTGGTGCTTAAGCTCAGGCCCTAACACTTGCAAGGCAAGTTTTATTAAGTCACCTGCTCTGCTCCTACAAAGGGTTATATATAAATGAGTCACCCGGTAAGCTTTGGTTTGTGGCCAACCAAGAATGTCTTTCCCTTATTAAATATTTGTATATTCGTTACTCTTACATCTCTGTGACAAAATGCCTGACAGACAAAACTTAAGGGGTGTAAGGCTTGTTTTTCCCTTGTGGTTTGAGAGGGAGCAGTCCATGGTGGTGAGATGAGAGAGTGGCAGATAAGCCAAGGTCCTCCTGACCTGGAAGCTGAGAATACCGAGTGGAACCAGCACTGGGCATAACCTTCCAAAGCTCATTACAGGAGGTACTAATGTCAGAGACTGAGCCCTGGCAGATCTAATAAGGCAGGCTCTGCCCATCCTCAGTAACTCAATTAAAGAGGCAAATTAACAGTAAGAGCAGGAAACTGCTGTTTTGTGACTCACAGGGGCTCAGTGATTCCTCCCCTCACATAACCGTCTTCCTCTGGTGGTACTGATATGACATGCAGATTTAAATTCATTGCAAGAGGTATGCATAGCTAAATAGTCCTGTTGGGGGGGGTCGTATCCATCACTGACCTATCATTGTGAGAGACAGACAGACAGACAGACAGACAGACAGACAGACAGACAGTCTTGTATGGGCTTTTGAAACTTCAAAGTCCACACCCCCCCCCCAGTGACACACCTCCATAAGGCTACACTCCTAATAATTCCCAAACAGCTCTACTCCCTGGTGACTAAGCATTCAAATATATGAGCCTATGGGGGCCATTCTCACTCAAATCAACATACCATCTTAACCCAGGTCATGACATTTTTAGCAATGATAATGTCTTAGTTAGGGTTTTATTGCTGTGAAGATACACCATGACCAGGGTAACTCTTATAAAAGAAAACATTCAATAGGAACTGGTTTATAGTTTCAGAGGTTCAGTCCATTAGCATTGTAGCAGGAAGCATGGCAGCGTTGGGGCAGGAGGAGCTGAGAGTTCTACATCTTGATCTGAAGACAGCCAGATGGAGACTGTCTTCCACAGGCAGGCAGCCAGGAGGAGTATCTGATTCCACACTGGGCGGAACTTGAACATAGGAGAACTCAAAGCCCACTTCCACAATGACACACTTCTGCCAACAAAGCCACACACACTCAAACAAGGCCATAGCTCCTAATAATGCCATTCGCTGTGTGCCAAGCATTCAAACACATGAGTCTACGGGGGCCACACCTATTCAAACCACCACAGACAATAACAAATATCCAAATGATCTGACTTATGCCAGGCACTGTACTTGATCCTTAGCACATATTAACAGTAATCCTACATGGTTGAGCAACCATCTTTAATGTGAAAAAAAAAACACATAAATACATCACTTTCCAAAGACAGTCTGGGTCTGAGTTGCCACACACTCATCAGTCTGCTGCGTGTGAGGTAAGTGTGCTGACCTTGAAGGGATGTGGGCTGGACGGGTGATGGCTCTATCAGCGCCCCATAGCATCCTGAGTATCTTCTCTCTCCATAAGTGCCTGGATGGGGATGTAACAGGTATGTTCAGGTCTTCCTGAGCTACATCTACCTCTGAAGAAGCTCAGGGCTATGAGGCCACAGCTGAGGGGGATGAAGGATCCTCTCTTGGCTCCTCATAACATCTGGGTATCTCTGTCTCCATTGCATTTGGGTAGTGAAGAGCTCTTCCTTCACCCCATCACCCCAGACCAGCTGCCCTTAAAGTAATCGGCAGTGGTAATTTTTTCCGTTAATTGCTATTGCTGTTGTCAGCAGTGGCAGTAGTTCCTTAGTGTCAGTTTGTACATCCAGCTGAGGGTTTGTTTAGCCTCCAGAGAACAAGGCTGAAAACACTGTGGTCTCATAAGCCATTGATCAGAGGGATACATGCATTTCAGAGCCAGTACAAGAGTCCCATACAACAGCAACAGGTATGGGGACAGGCAGAGGAAGAGGCAAGTGACAAGTTCTCATCCTCAGTTGTGCTAGGGTTTCAGTGAGATTAGCTGGCTCCTAAAAAAGAAAGATGACACTAACCAAGAGTCATGCCAGAGGGAGGTGTGCTGTGGTTTTGTATTTGTTTGATAAGAGATTATGGGTACCTTCCAGTCTATTTACCAAAACCTGATGTCACCTTCTGCCAAAGGTATAATGCTTAGCATCTGCACTGGGCTGTACGCTCCATAGATGCACAGTCATAAGCTCAGCAGTCCTCAGATCAAGGCTCCAACACCAGCAGCGGCTAGGACTATGTGAGGAATAGGAATTTTCAGATCACATGGGGACCTGGCAAAGTCAGTGAAGTGCTTGCCTTCAAAGATGAGGACCTGAGTTTTTTTTCCTCCAGAATCCATGTTTAAAAACAGTCACGTATGGTACCACATGGCTGTAACCTTAGCACCAGGGAAGCAGAGACGAGAGGATCAGAGAATCCCTAAGGTTCACTAACAAGCCAGCCTAGCCTAATCAGCTAGTTCCAGGTTATTGAGAGACCCTGCTTCAAAAAGCAAAGTGTGTGGATGACAGTACTTAGCTTGTCCTCTGTGCTCTCTCTCTCTCTCTTTCTCTCTCTCTCTCTCTCTCTCTCTCTCTCACTCACTCACACACACACACACACACACACACACACACACACACACACACATCACACACATGGAACTGCAAGTTATCAGCTCCCATCATTGGCTACCTCAAATCTTGGGGTTTCCCAGGTCCCAGGGGATGCTTACACATACACCCTTCAGTTTGAGAGTGAGAAGGTGAGAAGTGTCCACCTGATTTCCTATGCCTGCTTTGTACTGCCCCAGTATGATCCTACTACAAGAAAGGTTAGAAGGACTGAAGAAGGATGAAAATCAAGCCTGTGTAATTCCCTCCCTCCATAGGGCTTACATCTTGTGCTCCATATGATGAAAGCAGCGATCTCTTCCTTTACCATTCATAAGTCAACAGACGCTCCTGGTGAAATGGAGAGGGACAAGACAGAGACAATTCCACACTGCCACCCTGGACAGCCTGAGGAGAGCCCTTAGAGTTTTCTGGCTCTGGATTAATTAATTCAAACCAGAATTCAGTGTTGGCACTGAAAACAATTTCAAGAGTAGCTGGGATAATGAAGAAGAGATTTCATTAAGATATTTTAATATAGACTTAAGCATAGAGGTAGGAGAAAAGAGAATTAAAGGAGAGCCTGAGTGCGGGGCTTCTCAAAGATGCACAGAAGGTAAGACAATTCCCAAGTCTCTCAAAATTCAAGGGAGAGTCGCAGGGAGCTGTTGTAGCATTAGCTCTTTGTATCAGTCAGGGTTCTCTAAATGGATGAATGTTTATTAAAGGAGGGCTTATTAGATTGCCTCATAGGGTGTGGTCCAGGTAGTCCCAGAAATTAGTGTCTCCCACTGGAAAGGCTGAGAAGCCTGTAGTTGCTCAATCCACGGGACTGAGTGTCTGAGCAGTTCCAATCTGCCACTGGAGTGCTGGTGGGTTCATGTAGAGTTGTTGGTCTTTAGTCTATGTTGGAATCCCAAGAAAGTTGGTTCTAATATGGGTGAAGGTTGCTGCAGCAACAGAATTCTAGCCCATCCCTTTTGTATCACCAAGACATGCCCTGCATTCTTTATTAACTCTCACTGTTTTTATTATTATTATTATTATTATTATTATTATTATTATTGAGTTTTATTTGCTTATTTTGTGGCTTACTTATTTAATGTGGGGGTGGGAGTGCACATGTGTATCTGTCTGCACATCACTGCATATACTTTGGAGCACATGTGGAGGCCAGAGGACAGCTTCAGGAGTCAGCTTGCTTCTTCCACTGTGCAGGTCCCAGGACTCCTTCATGGCTTCCAGTACCTATGTCTTAGATGGTGAACTCATGAAGCTGTATCATAGAGTCTAAGATCACTTGTAGTTGAGAGAAGCCAGAGGAGAATAATGGCTGCAAGCAGTTGAGAGTCCTAAGACTTCTGCTTCCTCCTCCTCCTCCTCCTCCTCCTCCTCCTCCTCCTCCTCATCCTCATCCTCCTCGTCCTCCTCCTATTAGAGGTTATCAAAAGCTCCATTGCCATTATCATAAACATAGCTACCTCTGTATTTTTTGGCTGAGTTGCCATGGATACCTAGCCAAACAATCTCCACTCCAAGATGGTGATCATATTACACCTGGAGGGAAATGTCTATACTACAACCAGAATCTACAAGGTAGAATTCTGGGCATGGACTTCTGTGATGTAATTCAGTGGGGAGCTGACATATGTTCACTGTGCTTTTCTCTATGCAGGCAAATCACCAGGCTGCTTGCAAGTGATGAGGGGATGCTTACAGGCCAAGGTGCTTCTAACTGTGGTCTTCCTTCCTCACCGTGGGTTTTTGTTTTTGTCCACAGAGCCTAACCCAGGGATGTCCTACGGCATTATGGAGATTGCCATCATTGCAGGTGAGCTGGCCAGCAGTGCCTTTCTAGCAGCCAAGAAAGATCCCAGCCAGAACTGGCTTGAGCATCTGGGTGGAATGAGAGCTGGCAGTGGCTGCTTCCCTCCTGTCCTAGTTTGCTTCCTGTTGCTGGGATAAACACCTGACCAACAGCAACCTGAGGCATAAAGAGTTTATTTAACTGATCTTTGCATGTCACAGCCCATCAATGAGGGAAGCCATGGGAAGAGCTGGAGCCCAGGCAGGGGCAGGAACCATGGATGAAGGCTGCTGACCAGCATGTTTCTGCTAGCTTTCTCAGCTGTGGTTCTTATAGAGCCCAGGCCCACCTGCCATGGAACCACCCACAATGTTAGCCAAAGTCAGGGCAACGCCCCAGAGACATGTCCACAAGCCAATGTGGTTAAGGCAATTCCTCAGTTGAGATTACCCCTCCTAGGTGCATATAGATTTATGCCAAATTAACAAAAATTATATCACTGCCCTAGAGAGAGCTTTGAGGTTGTAGGAGGTGTCACATATGTTGTCTGATAGGAGTAGGGACAAAAGGGTGAATTATGTGTTAAAGGACATCCTTTCTCTGGATCTTAGATCCCCAGAGAGTCAGGCTGGACAATGATTTATCTGTGTTATAAATAAAAAAAATGATAAAAGATTGGTAGAAAGGAAAATTAGGACAAACTCCTCTACAGAAGGGCTCTGCATGGGTGGAGGTTGAAGCACCATGGCTCCCAGCAGTCAGGGTGAGGTCCTGAGGCAGGGAAGCATTAGGAAAGAGGTGCCCTGTACAGCACGATGTAGATTCTGAAAGGAGAGAACCTTTAGTCCCAGAAAGCAAAGGCAGTTTCTGACTCTTCATCTCATTTTGGGATGGTGGCAGGGAAGGGGGGGAGGTAGGGATGAGTTCCACGACATGTGACCTGGCCTGTGTGCTAAGAGTCACAACACAGGAAGGCGGTAGATTAAAAGCAGGGTTGTAATCCAAGGTTGTCAGAGTTCTGGATCCCAGCTAGCCTTGCTCCCAGATGCAAAGGATCAGGGAGACTCGATTGAGTGTGAGAATTGCAGGGTCCCAGTCACCTCCAGGGCTGGATTTGCAGGACAGCTGCCTGATTTTTATGAGCAAGAGAGCAGCAGCTAACAGGTCTGTGACCTAACTCTGTAAGTGTGAGGCACAAGTAGATAAGCTAACCCAGGTTTCTAGGATTTCACATCTCCCTCATCTCTTATGCTAGCTAGTCCCTGCCCTGGCTCACACCTCCATCCTAAAGGCTGGACCCTGGGCAGGTGGCTTCCTGCTTGTGGCTCGAGAGCAGCCAAGCTTGGATGCTGTCTTGTGCTGCTCCCTTCTTTGCAATCCAGGCTTCTCACTGGCTGATGCATAGCTCGGGGATCATCTTCAGCTAAAAATAGAGAAGCAACAGGAAGCCATCACAGACACCTGTCGATTTCATGTAGCTGAACATTTTCTCGTTCGTGTAGGTCCTGAGTCCTTCTTTTTCTCGAAGAGTTTTAATAGTTCCTGTCACAGTTGTAGCAAGCTTAGGAAATTGTTCCATACAATTGAGACATGGGAGCTACATTCCCCAGCGTTATTTCTGCAGTAACCCTGTAGGTTGATTCTACAGCTTCAGACCTAGTGACCAAATTTTAAACACCTCCCATAGGTCTATTGCCCCCGAATCTTGTAAATTTCCCTTCTCCCAGACCCTAAGCAATCTAACCCCTCCTGTCCCACCTTCTGCTCTGTTTCTCTGGTTCCTGGAACCTAGCACATCCTTGGCAATACCCTGGGCACATCATCCACTGAATGACCTAGTCCGCCTCTTCCTGGAGACCTAGGAAATCCTCACCCCACAAGAATGAGTGGTGCAGCTGGTGGGATGGCTCTCCAAAAAGCACCTCCCCCACCCCATCACACCATACCTGGTCTTTCCCCCTATGGACTCTATGGGAAGGGTAACCTGTATATATGTTTTCAGTACTGACCATTTGGCACTAGTCAACCAGTTGGCCTTCTTTTCCTTGGGAAAGGCCTCCTCTCCCATTCCCAGCTTCCCTCAGTTGCCTATACTTCTTTACCTAGGTTGAGGCCTCATGGGATATTTCAGGCAAGTTTGGCAAGTTTATTGGTGTCAGCCTTGTTCAGCTCACATTTGGGCAGCCATTGGGGGAATTTTTATGTTGATTGATGGTCTCTGGCTATGTGAGCCTTTGTATACTAGGCATGTCCTTTCCCACGATGCATCTTATTTTAATCATATATATGTTTAATCATGCACAGACGTAAGCTAGTAAATAGAGATAATTTTTCCTCCAATGTGGATTTTGGACACTAGTTCCACAGGCCCAAATATCCCTGTACTATACTGCTGATTGGTCATGGCTACCTGATCTTGCCAAAGAGTACTCTGCTCCAAGATGGCATGATGCTATTCCCAGAGGAAAGAGTCATGCTGCAACACTACCCCAGACTGACCTGCATCCTGTCTCCCTCTTTCAGCTGTGATCACTGCTGTGGCCTTGGTCCTGGTCTGCCTCCTCTTTCTCATGCTTCGCTACCTGTACAGGCACAAGGGCACCTACCACACCAATGAGGCCAAAGGCACAGAATTTGCAGAGAGTGCTGATGCAGCCCTGCAAAGTGACCCTGCCCTCCAGGATGCTGGGGACACCAGCAAGAAGGAATACTTTATCTGAGAGGTAGCAGACTTGACATCCCTGCAAGATGCTTCTGGCTGCAGGAGAGAAAGTACCCCCGCTGTGTGCCACCATTATCAGCACCAGGAAGCCCCCAAGGGCACCCCAAGACTCTTACTGCAGAACATTGGGTGCCTGCCAGGAAACCGATACAGATGGGAGGAGTCAAGGCGCAGAGCACCTCTTCCAGGGACCAGGACTGAGTGGTCACCTAGTGGCATTGGCTCCGCAAGGAAGAGAAAACATCTGGATACACAGGTCTCCCTGGACAATGCAGGTATCATCTCAACAGCATGCAAGTCCTCCTCAGTGTACATCAGGTGGTCTGGACGTGGGAGTGGGATGTATAGAAGTGGGACATCTAGAAGCTGCCTGGAGATGATGCCATCAAGTGTCACTCATTGACATTTGGGAAGACCAGCAGATGCCAGAGCTAAGCTTCATCTCCAATGCAGCTCAAGACAATTACATATAAGTCTGAAATGTAACTGAGCATTCTGTACCAAACGGCACTACTCTAAGTGTCTGGGAAATGTAAATGCCACCCATTGCTGGCCTTTCCCTGGTATAACATTGTGTCTGTGCGCACCAGGCAAGGATTGTCTAGTTCTGTCCAAAGAAGAGGGGGAAGGGTGACCTTTCCCCTCCCCAGTACCAGCTACAGGAAACAAATGGAAAGAGGATACACAGTAACCAGGCCACTGGCTGAAGCACTGATTTCTTGATAAACAATTTTAAAAGGAGAGTTGTGTTCAACAACCATGAGTGAACTCCATCATGCCAGGGTCCCAATGGAAATGCCGCTGTGTTAGAAGAGACTGCAGATCCCCAGACCTGGGTTTGGCTTCTTGGTGCCTCTTTATTGCTCTTATGACCTTAAGCCAGGTATTTGACCTCTCCAGCTTTAACATTGGCCTTTCTCAAGTGGACATGATGCTGAGTTGTGTTACCTCTGGCTCCTAACTCCCAGCATTGTGGGCTTGGACAGAAGCATCAGATGCTAGCCATTCACTGCATTATAGTGTAACTAACACACTGGATACATGGCTTGCCTGTGTTGGCCAATAAGAATTCATCTTTGCACCACCTCTAAAAGCCTCCTGAGAAGTCACTAATTTAAATTTAATGACAGGGAGGAAATGAACGAATTAGCCAACCCCTTCCTGGTAAGATTGCCAGCGGCTCTGCAGTCTCTCTAAGGCCAGCATTGCTGTATTGAAAAACTGCCCCTCAGGAGCCCCCTCAGCTATGCTATCTCCACCTAGCATTCAGCAAAAACGGAGCCACATCATGATCCCTGAGAGACTAATGAAGACAGAAGCTCAGTCAAGAATGGCCACCAGCCAAAGGAGCAATGATTCCTCCGAATGTTGTGGGGAAGAGAAGCAGCAATTCAGTTATAACAGGGGCCAGACGAACCCGGATTGGAGGATGTCTGTGTTCTCATCTGTGAAGTAAAAAGCTGGCCACAGTTGACACCCATTAATCTAGAGAGACCTTATCTGAACCCCTAGCGGATGCTTGAAACCCAAGGCAGTATTGAACCCCCTTGTATTTGGCTTCTCTGCACATACTTCTGTTAAGATTTAATTTATAAATTAGGCACAGTAAGAAATTAACAGCAGTAACTAAGAGCACAATGGTATAATTAGAACTATAAAGCTGCAATAAAAGATTCTTGAAACTATGAATTGTTTAAGTTTGGAAGGTTCCATTTAATATTCTCAGATGGCAGTTTGGCTATGAGTAATTACAACTTCAGAAAGCACCCATGGATGGGCCTGCTACTCTATATGCCCACACCGGAGGTGACACTACACAACAAGCCTAGGAAATAATTAACTGTAAAAAGAACAAACAAAAGGTGTAGTCACATACCCATCGAGGAGCTGAGAAAATACCATAATTAAGCAGAGTTGAATTCAGCTGAGCTATCTCAGTCACTACAAGGCCAAGTAGACTGGATCCTGAAGGTGGTAGCTGAGAAATGTTACAATTACAAATGGACTTGGCCAGAGACACACCATAACCTCACAGAATATTTGTGGATTTTCTTCATATGTATGGAGGGGGAAGTGCTGTTGTACATGTGTGTCCTTCACAGGCGATCTTGAGGAACTTGGTTCTCTCCTATGATGTGGGGCCTGGGAACATGTCTAAGAAACACTAAAGGCCTTCTAATTTTCTTCTCTATGGTTATATCACTTCTAGCATTTCAGGGGGCACCTCTCGGGGCTTAGTCTTCATAGCTGTGAGCACAAGTGGCTGTTCAGTAGGCTCAGAAGAGGTACCCAAGCAAGCACAGGATAGGATGGTCTGAGAGTCCCCAGGCCTCCAAGAGGGCTGACTTTCCTGTCTGGTCATCTGTTCCTCCTTCCCCTAGTAGACCCCAAAGCATCTGTGATGTTCTGGGAATGCATGCACATTGCACACTGAAGTTTTCATAAGCTAATAAGAGGGAGGAGAGGGGGAGGAAATGAAGAGGAAGAGAAGGGAGAGGAAGAAAGGGGGCCTCAGAGAGGAAAGTTGTCGGAAGAGGGTAGAGGTCTGAGCACTCAGTGAGAAGTTCCAGCCCCACAGTGTGAAGGCTTCCTTCCTTTACACAGTATCCATATCAGTGCAGACCCTCTCCTTCCCCTCAGATTTAGAGACTCGGAGAGGCTGAGGGCTGCTAGAGCTTATGCTGCTTCTGACAATAGAGGAACATCAGACATTTGGCAGGTTGGAGACAATGATTTGGAGCTCTACAAAGAACAGTGCAGGAACACCCAAGGCTTGGAATTCTAGAACAATTCATTAGTCAAGGAGCCAAACACTCTAAACCAGGTGTCTGCTGTCCAGCACCTTTGCCTATAAAACCTGTCATCCTAAGACACCATCCCCATCAGTGGTGAGAGCTGACCGACTGAGAGAACCTTCTGTGAGGGTGACCATCACATGGGGCCGCTGGCCTGTCATTGAGAGTATAATTAAGAAGGCAGCACTATCTATTAGGAGTTACTGAACTCCCCATCTGTCTCTGCCTCACAAAGCGATTTGTACAGCAACCAATGAACAACACCCAATAATATTGTTCTTTGGTCTCCACACACACAAACACATGCACACACAGAATACACACATGCATATTCACAAATTATATCAGAAGCTCTTTAAGTGACTTACCATCTTCTCTCTCTCTCTCTCTCTCTCTCTCTCTCTCTCTGAAATAAGGCCATGCCCCATGTAGCTCTCTCCCTTTCTTGGAGACAGATAGTTAAGATATTTATTGTGGCCTTGGAGCTCCTACCTTTAGTAACTACAAGATAAATTTGTGGTCCCATCAAGTATCTGGCTCCACATGTGCCAGGAGTCACATAGATTAAGCCACATGGTGTAAACACACACACACACACACACACACACACACACACACACACACACATCCCTAAAACCTTACAAAAGCCATATATCCCCTTAGTTCTGGAGAGGATTTCTTTGAAGTAGCTCTCTCCCCCTCCCCCTTCCCACCTCCCTTCCCCTCCTGTTTTTCTTCTCTTCCCCTCCTCCTCCCCCTCTTCCTTTCTGTCTCCTTCAGCTCCCCATCATATTTTACCCAAACAGGTGCCTTTTTTTTAACCCTTTCTTTTACTTTAAGCAGACTCTCATAATGGTCATAATTCTCTCCCACCTCAAGGCCTCACCATGGTTGCAACGAGCTCTCTCCTAATAGAGCCCCTTCTGAAGGGTAGCTGGTCTCACTTCCTTCCATCAAATCTGCTGATTTTTCTCTCCACTCCTGTGCTGTAACAGCACACGCATTCACGGACACTCGTATTTTACACACCTGGTATCAAACTCCGCTGAGGCTCCAGTGCCTTACAGGTGCTCACAGCACGTCCATCTCTTGCCAGGAGAGCTGGGAAAAATCATCTCGTCCAACGCATTGGGATAATAAAGTGTTGGCTGTCTTGTGTAATTTCTTGACTGTTGTGACAAAGTGTAAAAAAGAAGAAAACAGAAGGATTGAGTGTGTACACTTTCACCCTGACATATAGCAGAAAAGTGCTGAGGTAGACCAGTTAGGGGTCAGGAATCATCTCTATTTAATAAGGACCTTTAGAGCCAAGTGTGTGTGTGTGTGTGTGTGTGTGTGTGTGTGTGTGTGTGTGTGTGTGTGTCTGTGTCTGTGTGTGTTTGCATGCATTGTTTATAGGTATACGTATGTGTGTGTGCACCCATGTGCAGTGTATAGGTGTAAGTATGTGTGTGCGTGTGTGTATGTGTGTTCGAGCATGTAATGAGGCAGCCACAAACATTTATTAGGGACCTGTGTAACTGTGGAGATTACATAGCATAGCTATGAATACTATTTTTGCCTTCAAGAGTTTGAGGAAAAGTATACACAAATGTTCATAGCTCTAAAGTGTTGCAGATGCTAAAGGCCAAGAGATACAAATTTGAAAACTGAAACAAAAAGAGAGACATAGTTCCATCTAAGAGTAAGGCAGACTTAGGAAGAGCCCCAGAGAGGAAGGATATTGGGTCAGCAGAACTTACTATGGTAAGAGCTGGACCATAAGAGAGCTGAGGCCCCCAAGATAAGGACATTGGAATTTGTTACTTGTGTATCTGGATCCCCTAACATAACAGGTCAACATATGTTATAAGGAAAATTCAGTGGCCAAATCATGTAGAAAATGGTCTATGGAAATTAACAGAAGACAAGGGGGCTGGGAAATAGCTCAGTCAGTAATGTGCTTGCCTGGCAAGCATAAGGACTCAAGGTGGACCCCCAGAACCCTCTCAAACGGCTGGATGAAGCTTTGTTTTGCAGCCCTAAATGGAGCATCTGTACCATACTCCCCAATTCCCAGGGCTCAATGAACATCACAAAAACATGGCCTGAAAGATTGTTATAAGAGACAGTGTTTAGAAAGGACCATTGCAAAATAGCACCTTCTGAACATTGGCAGCCTCTGCAGTCGTCTGAACAAAACCTGCACAAGAGCAAGCCAGTCAGCTGCACAGCATGAGGAGGGAAGGAACTCTAAGGCCCTGCTCCTAGCTGAGGAGCTGAGTTGAAAACTGCTTTGGGATGGAGAGTTGCTTGTTTTCAGGGATGAGGCCCCAGGTGAGCTGCCCATCTTCCAGTGGATAGATTCACATCCCATGCACATATAGGCAGTGCTAATTGAACTCAGGGCTTATGAAAAAGAGAGATCATAAAACTGAATCCAATCAAAATACATGTACATATGTAAGCAATTCTCAAAGAATAAATAAAAACACATTTAAAAGACAAAGCCAGACCTTGTAGTAAGCATACTTATATTCTAAGGGTGAGAAGGGGGAGACAGACAGATCCCTGGGCCAGCCTGAGTAAGCTAATAAGAGACCCAGATTCAAAAACACAAGGTGTCCTATCTCATTTCCCTCTACAGTTCATCCTTCCTCATTCCTTAATTTGTACTTAGAAGATGAGATTCCAGGGCAGAAAAGAAATGGGTCTGTGTGCTCAATTCCCAGCTATCTAGAGATTAGAGAGGATTTTAAAGACAGAGAGCAGAGTTATGGCTACAGACAGGCTTGATAGATGAGATAAATGACGAAGAGAGGGGCCTAGGAGGAAAGGCATTCTTGAAAAACCACAGCTGTGGCCTTGTGGACCCCAGAGAGACCCAGATTTGGAATGTCGAAATAGCACAGGCTAGAGTGAGGTTTTCCCCAAGGGTGTTCACTAAACGGCATGGAGGCTGAGCTCAGTCAGCATTTCCACACAGCCTCGCAAAGCATGCTCATACCTCCTCTTTCCCCAGCTCTGCCTCATCCCTAGTCTCGAACCTAGACTCTAGAATGTCCATAGCTACACCACCAAGCTTTGGTGTTGCTTGTACAGGTGGGAAAGTGTAGCCCACCCAGGACTGGACCAGTCGGCTTTCCAAAGAGCAGTCACTCTGCTGCTCTTTCCTATACAGAGGAGACTTACATGGGGGTTAAAAACATAACACCCAAGGAGAGAAACACCGCAGGTTCACCTCAGGCCCCACACATGAGCTGTGTACTCATACCTGGACATGCACACATACACACGCATACGCACACAGGTTGAACAAGGCTCACACTATGCTCCCGAGATCCCATTGCTAGGGCTGGAATCTACAGTATTCATCCCATCCTGCCAAGAGAGGTGTGGATTTTGGCCTCTCCAGGAGGCGGGGCACTGAGTCCAGGGCTCAGAGCCAAGCACTGTGTAAACCCCAGGGGAGAACTGTATCTCCTTGGAAAGAACTCCTGACACTTTTATCTTATTTAAGCTGCAAGATTGTTTTCCATGCCTTTCCTGAACATTTTCTCAACAGAGCATCTGAATGCCTTAGGGCTCACAGGATTTTAGCTGGCTCAGTGCCACGAATAGAATGGCAGACATTTCAAGTTTGTAACTTGAGCATATCCGTGTAGTGTTATGGAGTGTTAAAGCAGGAGAATGGTTCTGGAATAGGCTAGAGTCAGACAGAACTGTCACCTCAAGCTCTGACTCTCTACGACCTAGGAGAGGGATGACTTGACTCTTCCACACTCCAGGTTCTCATGAGCAAATCAAAATGTTGGAGCTTTAGGAGTCTTGAATATTTCATTGGGGGGTATTGGAGGGTAATGTACATATGTTTGGGAAAGGGCATGCACAAGTATGCAGGTGGGTGGCGGTCAGAGGACAGACAACCTCAGATGTCATTCCTCACGGGCCTCACACCTTATTTTGTTTGTCCTTGGCATGAGGCTCAGCAATTAGAATGGCAGGGGAATGATAGGATAATAGGATGGTGAGTATGTATCCACACAGTGAGACTCTGTCACATTTTACATCTGTGGTCCAAGTTTACACCATGTGGCAAGCACATTAGCTGAAGAGTATTCACCATGGTAGTTAAGGTGTTAAATTAAAACAGCTGCAACTGCTGGAGGTCAAAGAAAACTCAACATCCTGAGAAGAAGGGCAGGGAGGGAGGTTTGGAGATGGACTTATGAGCCAAGATCTGTCTGAGGTATATTAGGAGAGAAGTCGAATGGGGAGAAATAGACCTGATACTAGAAGTTGTGATTGTGCGTTCTTCCTGGGATATGTGCACACTAGTCACACACAGTTCTCAGGAGGACCGAATCCACTGGAATGAGGGAGTAATGACAGCTGAATTCCACCTGAGAGGCTGATAACCCTGTGGTTACTCTCTCCCTGAGGAGAGTTACCTCAGTGATCAGAGTACTCTCACTGGGGCTACCTCACACTGGGCAGGATGCAACAACCCAGTAGTTCACCAGTACACGAGGCTGGGTGTCTCAGCAGTTCCAATTGGCACCAAAAACCTCAAGGCTCCTGGAGAGCCCCAGTCCTTAGTCAGCAAAAGCCTGGAAACACTGGCTCTTATAGCAGGGAAACAGCAGCAGCAGTAACAGTATAAATCAACTCAGCAGCAGGAAGGAAAGCCAAGGAAAGCAAGCAAGCAAAGGTGAATGGTCTTCCTTCTGCTATGCCCTGTTATCCAGGCTGCCACCAGAAGGTCCTGCCCACATCTGGGGACCTGCTACATAGATCCATTGAGCCTAATTAGTGGCAAGTCTGTCAGTCTGTCAGTCTGTCAGGCTGCCTGTCTGCCTCTCCAGCCACTGAGGGTGTTCCAGACACTCAGGGGAGGCCGAATGCAGTCTGTGATAGGAGTCCCCAGGAATTGTTTTCCCCAGAACCAGAAGGAATAAGTTCCCAAGATCTCTGGTCTGGCCTGAACAAAAGGTTCTTCGGGGCTCTGGTCTGGTTGGAATAGCTAAAGCATTACAGCTCTCAGAAGGAAGCCCAGATGAGGCAGGTAGCCAGGGTCTCTCCCCCTATCTCCTGCACCCATGCCAGCAGCAGCAGTGGTGGAGGACCCCCAGCAAGCAGCAGAGAGCTAGAGCTGGAGCCTCCATGGCAGGAATACGAGCCCAGCCTGCGGGTGGATCCAAGGTCCAGTGATGAATGCTTTGAGAGGGAAAACCCTTCCCCAGAGTGTTACAGCTCAGTAAAACAGTCACCCTCGGATGATTCTTGGTGAGTAACCCCTGCACTGTGTTCCATGTGGATCAGGACTTTATAAACATTGAGGGTGGGGTGGGATCCAGGGGTAGATGCTTCCCATTGGCTCTGTCTGAGATGTTAGAGATGTTCTATTTGCATGGGGAAGGACTATTTGCAGGTGTTGTCCTTATGTGACTGATTGTCATGGCCCTCTCAGTGAGGTGACACGGTTACATGTTCCAGAACAAGTCAAGCTTGGCAACGAGCCGGCCCCATGCCTGCCATTCTCTATTCTGAGATTTCCCAGGGTTTGGGCTTGCTCAGCCTTACCATTTCTTCTGTCTGGTGGCATGGTCCACTTGCCCTACACATTAAAACCAACCATCAAATACATGGAATACATGGAAGGGAGTAGGGACAGGCTGAAGCCAAAACCTACAGAGAACCAGATCACCAGGGTCTGGGCCTCCATGTTGGGGATTTTGGATATTGTCTTATACGTACCAAGAGTCCTTGGTGGGGGATTGGGAGAGTGAGGTCCTTGTTGGAGCACAGGTATGCCAAACACTTAGGAAGCTAATGCTGAAGATGAGTTAGAAGATGTATTCTGGAAAGACAGAGTGGAATCTATTCAAGCCCAAATACACCTTACTTTTTTATTCTTTGAAAAATTCTATACATGTATTCATATTGTGGTGGTTTGAATAGGTTTGGTCGCCATAAACTCCTGTGTTTGAATGTTTGGTCCACAGGGAATGGCACTGTTAGGAGGTGTGGCCTTGTTGGAATGGGTGTGACCCGATGGAGGAAGTGTGTCACTATGTAGGCAGTGCTAGTTGCTCTGTCCCTGAAGAAAGTTACCTCAGCAGTTAGAGTACCCTCAATGAGGCTGCCTCACACTGGAGAGGAAGGCAACAGTCCAGTAGTTGCCCAGCCCATAAGGCTGGGTGCCAGAGTGCTCAAGCTCCATCCAGTGAAGAGAGCCTCCTCCTGTCTGCCTGCAGAAGACAGTCTCCTCATAGCTGCCTTTGGATCAAGCGTAAAGCTATTTATTGGCTCTTTCAGTACCATGTCTGCCTGGATGCTGCCCTGCTTCCCACCATGATGATGATGGACTAAATCTCTGAAACTGTAAGCCAGCCCCAATGAAATGTTCCCTTTATAAGAATTGCCATGGTCATGATGTCCCTTCACAGCAATGAAACACTAAGACACATAGCCTTATCATAGCTACCCCCAACTCCCGCCATCCAGTTCCCTCTGGACTCCCACAACACGTCTCACTCCCAACTTCACATCCTTTCCATTTTTGAATAACCCATTGTCTTGGTTACCTTTATATTGGTGTGAAGAGATATCATGACTAAGGTAACTTATAAAAGGAAAAGAGTTTATTGGAGCATTACTTATAATTTCAGAATGGAGTCTCCAATGATCATGGTGGGAAGCATGGCAGCAGGAAGACAGGCATGGTGCTGGAGCAGTAGCTGAGAACTTGTGTATTGACACAACAACCATAGAGCAGAGAAAGGGGGAGAGGGAGAGGGAGAGAGAGGGAGAGGGAGAGAGAGAGAGAGAGAGAGAGAGAGAGAGAGAGAGAGAGAGAGAGAGAGAATGTTAAATTAAATGGTGTGGGCTTTTGAGACCTCAAAGCCTACCCCTCCCTCCTGTAACACACTTCATCCAAGAATGTTACATCTTTTCCAATAAGGCCACATCTCCTAATCCTTCCCAAACAGTTCTACCCACTATGCAACAAGCATCCAAACATATGAGCCTATGAGGGATTTTCCCTAAAACTCATCACACCCATTGAATACAATCAGTGCCTCCCATATATGCTCACAGAAATTGTCATCCATAGGCACATGAGCAACCTAACAATAGCTACTTCCCTCAGAAGCCATTCACTAAGTGCCAATATCCCCTCAGCTAGGGGTGGAGCCTCAGGAGCCCCCCTTTTGCTGTGCTGTGCTTCTTAATTGACTTGCTCTTGGCCAGATATGAAACCTTATTGGAAGCCTGACAGATGGAGGCAGGGCCAAGAATCCACTTGAGCCTGTATCAGCTGCTAGGCACCAAATACATAGATCACTACAACCCCTGGGGCAAAAGATCAAATGAACTCTCTGGGTTTGAACAAAGACTGATCCTTTGTAACTGAAACATATATAAAATGAGTCAAGCTCTTCCTGATCATCTAGATCAGTAGTTCTTCCTAATGTTGCAACCCTTTAATATGGTGACCCTCCCAACCATAAAATTATATAAATATCTGTGTTTTCCAATGATTTTAGGCAAGCCCTGTGAAAAGGGCCGTGACCCACAAGTTGAGAACCACTGAACTAGATGCACTCCATTGGTGAAAGGAAACTTGACTAGAATCTGAAAGGAAAGATAAAAACAAAAGATTCAAGATGCTCAATATGGCCTCTCAGATACCAAGGTGAGTTTTCTTCTTGTTTCTTCTTTCAGTATAACTAATAACAAACTGCAACCCTTGAGTTACCAAGAACCACCAAACTTATCCCTCGGAGTCCTAGCATTTACCTACCCTCTGAAAAGTTCCCAGAATTCAAAAAATCATGCCTCTGCTAGACCATGAAGCAAATCATAGTCAGCTGCTGTGGACAGTCAGAAGCAGATCCATAGCCCCACCCCTAAGATTAAAATTAAAACACTTACTTATAATAGTTCTGGGTTTTTTTTTTTTTAAGAAACCAAAATTCCAGAATTCTCATTACAAGATAATCTCTCATAGATATGCCAGAGATTCTTTCCAAGGGAATTTTACGTAACATCAGGTTGACAATCAAAAGTGTACCATCACGGAAGGGGTGGGTGTATGGTGCAGAGGCAGGTGGACACAGCAAAGGATATAGGCAGTTTCAATTTCAATCCCATATCAAGGCTTAGCTAGGACAACTCTCTCATGTTGAATGACAGCTCAGTCATTGAGAAACTAGATAAAGAGAAAAAGGTGGAACAAAATCAGGCTAATCCTGATCATTTTAAAAGGAGTATTTTCAAAGGTCATATTTAAGAAAAATATGAGACTGTGTCTAGCCTTCTCATTTTTTCTAGCAGATGAATGTCATGGCAAATGTCAATTTGAAGACTCAAGAAGATATGGGCTCTACACACTTTTTAAGTACTCGGCACCTGTGCAATACCAACATCTCAACTCTACTAACATCTGTGCTACCGCAGGCATCCTTGACTTAGTGAGTACTGATGTGGTGTCAAGCACTGAACCATACAAACTCCAGTATGTCCTGCAGCTCCATAATCCTGAGCACTAGTGCAGTACTGAGCACATTTGTGAATCCAGTCCAGCACACCCACACCTGAGTGATACTGACTCCTGTTCTCTACTGCGGTGAAAGGGGTGAGCATCTAAGCAATGAAGTACCCGACACAGAGTATATAGTTGAAATGAGCCTCTTGGTGTCTTACAGATGACTACCACTACTTGCAGAAGACAAGCTGGAGTATCCTCTTGGAGATTTGAATTCCTCTCAACTTAAAAAAAATATATATATAGTAGGAGATGGAGAGATGGCTCAATGGGTAAGAGTACTGACTGCTCTTCCAGAGGACCCAGGTTCAATTCCCAGCACCCACGTGACAGCTCACAATTGTAACTCCAGTTCTAGGGAACCAGACACTTTTACACAAATATACATGCAAGCAAAAAAGAATAATAATAATATAATAATAATAAATTCTGCCCCTCCTTTTCTCATGAAACTACTAAAGTCAATTCTGTGAGCTACAGTGATGCCTAAAGGTGAGGAGAGCTTCGTGTTGCTGTGCCTGTTTTGTGAACCCCAAAAGACAGCTAAGGAACCAATTCCGATGCAATCGCACTAGGGTCTCCTTATGACAAGCTCAAGCTCAGGCTTACTCACTGCTGACCCTGATGCAGCAGGATGCATTAGTGAAGCAATCCTAAGCTCTCAATGGGACAAGGTTTTATAGGAAACGGAGAACAAGCAAGGAGGTTTCTAGCCTGGTGAACATCAATAAGGGAACGACCATTGTAAGCAGACAGGTCGGTGCTCTGAAGCAAAACCACACAAGCAGTCTGAAAGTACATCTGAAGCAGTCAGACTAATCTTTGATTGACAGTTGCTAGGGAGTAGCTAGGGAATAATTTTGGGGTATGAGTGAAGGACAAGTCATGGGGTCCTTCCTGGTACTTGGATGCAGCCTAGTTTCAGCTACAGGTCAAGTTCCTCTTAAGATGGAGGCTGGTGCCAGGCAGTGGTGGCGCATGCCTGTAATCCCAGCACTTGGTAGGCAGAGGCAGGTGGATTTCTGAGTCTGAGGCCAGCCTGGTCTACAGAGTGAGTTCCAGGACAGCCAGGGTTACACAGAGAAACTCTGTCAAAAAAAAGAAAAGATGGAGGCTGGTTTCAAGGTGAAGTAGGTTTGGCCTCTCAGTGTCATGACTACTCTAGAAGCACATTTCTTGTTGCTGTGATCAAATACCTGTAAGAAAAGAAGAGTTTGTCAGAAGTCCCAGTAGCAAAAACATATGGTATCTGGTCAGATTGCTTTCACAGACAGGAAGCAAACAGTGGTAAGTGCTGGTTCTCAGCTCGCTCTGTTTTTATTCAGTCTGTGGGGTCAGCCAATGGAATGCCACAACTTACCTTTCAATGTCAATTAAGGTAACCCAGCAAGATCATCACAGACACACACAAAGGTCTGGTTCTGCAGTGATTCCTCATACAATGAAAATAACAATTATCCATCACTATTTTCTGTTCCTACCTTACAAAGTGCTTTTTATTTATATGAACATATGTTTTAGAAGAAGAAGAAGAAGAAGAAGAAGAAGAAGAAGAAGAAGAAGAAGAAGAAGAAGAAGAAGAAGAAGAAGAAGAAGAAGAAGGCTGAAAATTTAAACAGCCAAGATGTAGTCAATTCTTGGCAGCTAACTGCAGATAGCCACTAGGGAGATAGAAGGAAGTTCGCTAACTTTTTGTTTCTGACTGATATCAATCACTTGCCACTGAAAAATAAGTCTAACAGAAAAAACTGTGCAGCTGCAATAATGAGAAAGAAAATACAAGTACATGGTGTGCATGTATGTATCGATACATGAGAATAGGTGCCTGCATCCTACTTCTGCATGATCATTACAGTGGGATTATTTCAGGGACACCCAGCAGTACATGGAAACTTTTCTAAAATAAACCAAATCCCAGGATGAATTCAAAATTACTGAAATCACAAATTGCATCCTATCTGAGCACAATGCAATAAAACTTAAAAGCGACACCAGACAACACTTAGTAAATACACAAACTCACAGAGATGAAACAACTCAGTATTTAATGATGGGTGGGTCAAAAACAAAATCAAGACAGAAATAAAAAAATATCTTGGAACTAAATGAAAATGAAAACACAACACACAACAAAAGCTTTGGGGCATGAGCAGTCCTGTGAGGGAGATTTACAGTTCTAAATGCCTACACTGAAAAATCATAAACAAGTGATTAGAATCAAAAAGTTGGAAAAACAAGAACAAACCAAATCCAAACCCAACTGATGGCAAGAAATAACAAAAAGCAGAGCAGAAATCAGAGAAATGGAAACAAAGAGAGTAATACACAAATCAACAGCTCTAAGAGCTGGCTCTTTGAGAAGATAAACACATGGACAAACCCTTGGCCAGAATAACCAAAACAAAGAAAGGTGCGACCCAACACAACACAGACATCAAAGAAATTCAGAATAAGAAAAGATTGTGGGAAAAAAACTGTTCTTTGTTAGTGTGGAAAACCAAAAAGAAATGGATGGGTTTCTACATTCGCCCAAACCACCAAAGTTAAACCAACAAGTCAAACACCTCAACAGACCCATACCAAGGAGAAGGTTGAAACAGAAATAAAAGACTTCCAGCTCAAACACAACAACAACAACAACAAAAACCCTCTGTAGCCACGTGTACTCACAGCAGAATTCGAGCAGACATTTAGAACAAGAAAACTAAAACAGACCAAAGGGGATACAAATTGGAAAGAAAGACATCAAAGTATCTTTATCTGCAGATGATATGATAGTATACATAAGTGACCCTGAACATCCTGCAAGTCAAATGTCTCCAGTTGGTGAACACTTTCAGCAAAGTAGTTGGACACAGAATTAACAGAGGAAAATAAGTAGCCTTCACGTATATAAACAACAAATGGACTGAGAAAGAGATCAAGGAAATACGACTTTTCACAAAAAAACCTCCAAAAACATAAATTACTTGGGGTAACTCTAACCAACCAAGTGAAACACTTATATAATGAAAAACTTTAAGACACTGAAGAAAGAAATTAAAGATGACATCAGAAAGTAGAAAGATCTCCCATGGATCACTAGGGTTAATACAGTGAAGATAACTAACCTACCAAAAGCCAACCATAGAATCAACGTAATCCCCATCAAAATTCCAAGATAATTCTTCACAGAAATTGAAAAAAAAAATCTTCAACTTCATATGGAAACACAAAATAATCCAGGATAGCTAATAAAAAAATAAAGATTTCTCTCTAAATTAGAGAAACATGTTTGCTCTGAGGGGACATGGACAGAATGAAGTTTGTATCTTGCTTCCTTGCCCTGAGCAACACCTCAGCTACAGTACATCTGCAACCGCCGCCGACACACAAACACTCACACCCCACGAGCCAAACCCCTGTTCTCTGGTAGGTTACAAAGCAAAGGCAGGTCCGAAAATCATGTCACATAGGGAATCTCCTGTGATTTAGGTTATTTTTATATACGTTCAGAAATTATGACTCCAGCCAGGAAAGCGCAAATAAATTTATATATATAATTATATATATATATATATATATATATATATATATATATATATATATATGTGTGTGTGTGTGTGTGTGTGTGTGTGTGTGTATGTATATATGTATATATAATTATATTTATATATATAATATACAATATATTATATGTGCATATAATATAGTATATATTAGAATAAGGAAATATATACATATATGTATATGTCTGTATGTGTGTATTTATATGTGTGTGTATATATATATATATATATATATATATATATATATATATATATATTCAAAAGAGAAGATGCAAACACCAGGTGGGCATTTCTATAGAGTCAGAAAAAGAACCACGAGACAAAGAGGCACCAGCTCAATGAGGTAGAAACAGGAAGCTGGAGTGCTCTCCTGGGCAGGGAGAAGTCAGCTGAGAAAGTCAGATTCTTGGAGAAACCAGACCTCCTGAGAACAGAGAACACAATTAGGTTCACACCTTCACACTCACACCTTCATGTAGCCTAGAGAAACCCGGAAGAGCAGAGGAAGGAAAGATTGCCTCCTGGAGGAAGGGCGTGGAACCTGGAGGATGACTTCCCACAGCAGCCAAGCAAGCCAGAAGGCAGCAGATAGCCAGAAGGTCTGCCTGGAGATTCATCTTCACAGAACAGACTATGGAGAACCTAGGAGGTCTACCCTGAGGTTTGTCTTCCACAGTCCTGAATTTGTTTCTGCTGGTATTTTAAAAATTAGTTAAACAGGAGCAGAAATTGACATAGTCCTGGTAGCTAGGTACTCTGCCGAGATCAATCAACACACTGCCAGGTTGGGTGTCTCCCAAGGACATGGTCTTTACTTCCAGAATGATATTCAGTGTCATCCTCAACTTTCCTTCAGCCCAGCCCTAGGATATACTTTGAACAATTTAAACAGAGAAAGGAGATACAAGTCACCAGTGTGGGAAATTTACACAACAAACTTTGCCAAAACTATTTTTCTTCTTCTTCCTTTCCTTTCCTTTCCTTTCCTTTCCTTTCCTTTCCTTTCCTTTCCTTTCCTTTCCTTTCCTTTCCTTCTCTTCTTCTTCTCCTCCTATTCTTCCTCCTCTTCCTCTTCCCCTTTCTCTTCCTCCTCCTGATACAGGAAAGATCACAGGGGAGTTAATGGCAGACCAGGACTTAAGACTTAATGGTAGCCATCTTGAGCAGCCTGTCAGTAGCCGAGAATGAGCCTAGATCTGTCAGGGCTGCCTCTCTTTGTTATGGTAATGGTGCCAAATTGGAGAACAATCTTGGTAAACAAACATTAACAGAAATCTTCTTAGCAACCCTAAACTTCCACTATGGTACCCAATTTTTGTTCCCATAGCTTCTAAAAAGCCAGGTTATATACTACTTATCTTCCAGACATATTGGAGGCACAACTTCTTCAGCTAAATTCTATATTGTATAACACAGTATTTCCTTGGCAAATTTATTAATAACTCTTTCATAGCATTAATTTCAGTGCTTCGTGTTTCTCCTGCACTGGAAGACTAAAGAAAAGAGGGGCACCTCCTTCTCCCCAGGCATTTAGAAAGGACCAATGCCTCCGTGAGGACTCTGCTGTATTGCGTGTGAAGTTTCATAATACTGCTGTATTGAAGATTCAGTTTCCACACAAATTTGGAGGGGACACAAGCTTTCAACCTGTTAACAGATGCACAGGAAATTTAAACCGTGAAGCTTTATTATTAAAGTTAAAGATTCTACATGTTACCCATTGAATTTTGTGGCCAGACAGGATAGTTAACATAGACTGAGCATCACAGGATCACCCTGATTGTTGGCAGCACTGTCACTTGAGGTGGGCTTCTGGGCTGAACACAAAAGAAAGAGCTAGATGAACACCTGCATCCATCTCTCTCTGCTCCTGGCTCTGGATACAATGTAACAGCCTTCTCCTGGTCTGCCTCTCTGTCTTCCCCACCATGAGGAGCTGAATTCCTTCTTAAACCCTGAGCTACAACAAACCCTTCAAAGCTTCCCGAAGTTGCTTTTGTCTAGGAGCTTGCAATAACAATGTCAGTTTCCCTGATGGATAAGGTTCTGCTTCTTCAGGGTCAGTGCACACAGGGCCAGAACAGAGCTTATCCAGGTGGGTGAGTTCACAGGATCTCACAGGCTTGAGTGCCAGGGAGAAAGCTGAAAGAGTTCTCCTTTATTGGGGGTAACAAGAGCTATGTAAACCTTAGGGAGTGAGTAGGGGATTTTCAGGGTGATTGTGCATTATTGGCAGGTGCAGAGGTGCAGGAAATGTTTCATTTGCCTGAAGAGGAATTCCAGGTGCTTGCTGGACAAGTCCAGCAAGAGAGAGGGGAACTTGTATTTTGGCCACCAGGCTATACTAGTACCTCAACAGTGGTGGAGGTAGGGGTTATACAAGCTGAGTGCATTGGGGCATGCAGGCCCAGAGCATCGAGGGAACAGTCCTAACTTCTGCCAGTATCAGGATAAGAATTGGGGGGAGGAGGGGGTTGGACACATCTGAACTTCTTTCTTGCACAAGACTAGCTCCAGCCCCACAATTTCCCACTCTTCCAACAGAAAAATGGTACAAGAAATAGAAACATAATTTTCCCAGAAGGAGTCAGTGAATGCTCAAAAGGTATGTTTTCATTAGCAGAGTCTGGAAGACCATGAAGAATAATTTGTACATAATATTTACCTGACAGTATTAGGCTGGTACTTGGACATGGCTTCTTACAATATCTAATAAAAAAATGGAATTTAGTAACTCCGTTTTCAAATGTCATCATGGGCCTTTCTGTTCTTGGGAAGCCATTTTATAAAGTCTTATAACTCTTCTCTCTCATCCAGCCTAGAACATTCCACTAACTGCCCGTGAACACAGGAGGTAGACATGGGCAGGCTTCCAGAAGGCAGAGAAGTATAGTAACAGATCTTCATACTGTGTTCAGTGCAAGCAATGAATGTGTGGTGTGTCATAGTGTGGGCTAAAAATACACTATCCCATTAAGAGGATAATTACCTCTCCTGTTTCTTTAGCATGGCTCCAGGTAATCAGGCTTCTCTTGGCCAAGTGATTGACAGGTCCAACTAAGTTAACTCCTTGTTAAGTATTTGTTTATTTTTGTTTTATATGTATGAATGCCTTACCCACATGTATGTGTCTATACCATGCTCACTTAGTACCTGTGGGGGCCAAGAGAGAACATAGACTCCCCTGGAATTGGAATTATAGGATGATGTGTGCTGCTGTGTGGGTGCTAGGAACCAAGAAAGTGCTCTTTACCACTGAGTCATCTCTTCGGCTCCTTAAATCAACTCTTTGCAAAAGAAGCAATAATAGTACATATATAATGCTCTAGTCTTTAAGACAAATCAAGATGTCATTTCTCCACTCGGGGCCAAAGGTAGATTTCATTCTCCTCTTCTCCAATAAAAATCACCTTTCTCTCTGCCTCAGCAGGGTCCCAATATCCATCCTGAGTGGCCTCCAGATCTACTGTAGCATTTCCCTTCTCCAGTGTCCATAGGAATTGCATGTAGGTAGCAAGGCAGGCTTCAGCAAACACTTGCAAGAAAAGCTCCAGCCTGGCCTGCCATGCCATAGCTAGTCTGGCTGGATCCTCTTGCACAGTGCATAGCTCATGTCTGTTTTGTCTGTACCATCTCTAGCAGGATGCAAGCTTATTTTCCCAGAAAAGCTGTAGGACCATATCAAGCACAGGCTTCACTCACTGGGTGAATGCTCCAGGCTTTGGCATGAAGATTGGGTCATCATTTCAAAGAGCATCCAATGTTTAGACAGATGTGCAAGCAGAGCAGCCTGTCCACGTGTAGTTTATTAAGGTCAGAACAGTTAGTTGGCTGAATATTGAGTAAGAGCCCAAACCACAGGTATTCCTTTCACAAGTTGGCACCAAATCATTGCAACCACATGTAATACGCACGTAAATTAGTGTGTGGTACTACAACAGAAGCTTTGGCTGCAGGCATGCCTGTGGCTTTGACTCTGAACCCTTCTTACACCCTGTCATAACCTGCATAAATCATTACATCACTGACAGCCACCGCCCATACACTCAGGTGTATGCCAGGCTTTCTGGGAATACTGCTTCATTGAGCTCCTTGGTCTGACAGCACTGGCTCCAGGTAACACACTGAAAGGGCTTCAGCAATCACACAGTCGGGGCTTCATCAGTAGCCAAAACGAACTGGCAAGAAGCATCCCCAAGACCATCACAGGATCAAAGCTGTGCCACTGTGCCGGCAAAAGCACAGCTTGTTGGAGAAAACTGGCTTGATTCTTCACTAGCATAAACATACAAATAAGTGAGATGTTTGGAAATATGGTTTGGCGGCACCTCAGGAAGCCGCACATGCTCAGTCTGTCCCTCAGTACCTTCCCAGTACAACAGAAGCGTGTGTACACATGTGCCAAATGCTGTATTCAAATGTATTCATTCCAGATGGTGTATAGTGTCTCCAAACTGGGAGCAACCCTGTGTTCCTCTACAGGATGCATAAAAAATTGTGTGTGTTCATAAGGCAAGAGGGCTAGCAGTGAGAACTCCAGCCACAGCATGTGCAGAGTCCAATAAAAATGATGTGAAGTCACAGGCCAGGGTCAGAGCTCTTATCTCTCCCATATAGCAGTGTGGTACTCCATGCCTTCTTGGGTATGGAGCACTATCATTCCTATTCCCAATGCAGAAAGTTATTACATGCGTTTGTTTACTTAGTGTGTGTGTGTGTGTGTGTGTGTGTGTGTGTGTGTGTGTATATGCATGTGCACATTTACACGTGGAGGTCAGAGAACAGCTTGCAAGAGTCAGCTTTCTCCTTTCCCTGTTGTAAGTACTGGAGATGTAACTCAGGTCATCATTCTGGTAGCAAGCCCCTTTGCCCCTGAGCCATCTCAGCAGCCATCTTTTCCACTTTCATTCTCCTTTGAGAAGATTCCCTGGCTCCACGATCCGTGCTTAGTTAAGTGTGCTCTGCTTATGACTCCAATGTGGCCCCTTTGTCTTTAGACTCTGCTCCCTAGATGGAGTTAAACATTAGTGCATGTCTCCTTGGGCCTGAAATTAAGTCCTCGGTTTTCTGCAGTGCTTGTCCATGGCAACTGCTAGGGAACAGCTCAGCGGCTGATGGATGAGGGAACAGGAAGAACTTATTAGCAGGGCACTTGGAGCTGTGACAAGCATCTAGGGAGCAAGGTGTCATGTTAAAAAAAGGCTTGGGGAGTGGCTCCTTGAGACTATTGGCAACAATGGTTTTTATAAGAGTGGCCATGTGTAGGGTTCCCACACTGCAGTAAATAACCACTGTCTTCATTCCAGTGCAAACACCCTTAATTCAGTTCAATGGGTCACAGGGAGAGACAGAGTGGGAGGTGGGAAGAAAGACAGAGGAAGAAGATGAGAAAGTAGTATGTAAACTTGATGGGGAGGTTTCTACAGGACGGAAGAAAGGAAGTGAGAGATCGGTGTGTGTTAAGTGATCAAACTTAAGTATACATACATATACGTGAACACATACACACATATGTGTGCACGTAGCTATGTACGTGTGCTCCTTCCATGACTTCCTTTTGTGGTGGACTACAGCTCTAACCTAAAACAAACCCTTTCTTCCCAAACTTGGCTTTGACCAAGGTTTTATCACAGCAACACAAACTAAACTAAGACATGAGTTGAAAGAAAACAATGAGACAAAATTTCCTTTTGAAGAAAAATGCAGCTAGCACCAGTCCCACAGTTATATTCAAATGAAAGCATTTTCAAAGCCCTAAACCTGGGCTCTGCCCACCAGATACCAGGGTAGCACACTTGCCTTTCCAAAACTTCAAGCTTGGAAGTTTTCCCAAACTGCAGTTGTCATCTCCTGCTTAACACACTGCCCCCAACTTAGCAGCTGTGATGTTTCATCTCCATTGTCAACTCAATGGGATGTACAATCACCTAGGGCTGGCAATGACTCTTTCTGCAAGTCTGGGCCCTTCCCATCATGCCTTCTCTACCACAGTGGTATTCATGAGCTGTGAGCCAGAACAAATCTTTTGTTCTTTAAGTTGCCCAAGTATTTTTTCCTCATCAACAAGAAAAATTATTAACATAGTAGCTTAAAACAAAAATAATTCCATTTATTCAGAATTCTGTTGTCAGCCTTCTGGGCAAGGCCTTAGTGGTGATCATCTGCTGGTCGTACTCGGGACTCACATATGGCTGCAGCCACTGAGAAACTTGGCTGGATAGCCACAGGTGTCTCCATCCCTCCTCTGGCAGTTGGCACTGAGGTGGGCCTCTTAGAGTCTGCAGAGCATCCCGCCTGCGAGGATTCATCTGAGACACTTCATGCATTCAGTATCTCACTGTCTTGGAAACTAAGCAGGCTTTTGTGTGCTGTTCCCACGAGGAATCCAAAAGAGTCAGAGCAGGAGCAGAGCTTCTCAGAGCGCAGGCTCAGAAAGTGGCAAACCCGCTTCTTCCGTGTCATTTAAGTCAAAGCAATTCAGCTGACCACCTTGGAGCCAGGAGGAGGACACTACTCAAAGTGCTTGCAAAAATAAAAACAGCCATGCGGTAAACAATGTCCCACTCACAGTACCCACAGGAAACCCCATTTACTGGTCCTACACACAGGATTCCATGGGTTCATGAAATAGGTACCAACTTTAATCCTCACCTCCCCCACAAGGTTTTGACCCACTGACAATTGCCAATTACTGAGATGAGAGGAGGCAAGCTTGGGGTGGAATTGAAGCATACGGATTAAGGTCTACTAAATTCAGGCCACGGAAACTCAGTGGGGCACGTATGCATTTATAACAAAGAGAAGAGGCACTAGAAAATGAGAAAATACTCTCAAGTTGACATAACCTGGGTTGTGTTTAAAGCCACAGGACAGGATAAAGTCACTAAGAGCGTGAACATATGTAAGAAGGGGAAGTGTTCATGCGGCGAGCCTGAGAACAACCTTTCCTTCTGTAAGTTGCTCTGGTCAAGTTGCTCTGGAGGTGGCTTTGCATATAGGCGTCATACAGACCTCTGGGGCTGCCACTGTCACCAAATGCACACACTTTGAGGAAACACTGGTACCCCCTGCTTCTGTCTGAACTGAAACGACATTCTAAACACTAAGTGGTCACAAGAGCTACTCCATGATTGAAATATGAAACAAATCTTCCTGAGCCTCCTATTTCATATGTGTCTCCTCTGGCTCTACACAGGAGGATGTGACACTATAATTACTTCATGTGTAATTATTAACACTGTGTGAAATAATTATCATGTGAAATAATTAACAATGGGGTTTCCCACTGCAGGAGAAATTATTACATTGACTATATTTTTCCTCGGTGGTTGAAAAATGCTAGCAGAAGATAACCATGAGATTTGGGGTGGGGATAGGGTTGTAACTCAATTGCACAGCTCCTGAACATGAGCTTTGAAGGTGACAATGTAGTGGTATTGCAATAGAAAGTGGTTGGACATGCCTGACGGTAGAGTTGATTCCTTTCTAGGTAAACTAGAAAAGCAAAGTTCTAAGTCAGTAAATAAGTCTCAGTGTTTACGTCCTTAAAATGTGACTGCTAATACTGACACCAGAGAGGAAGCGACAGGGCGGATCCTGTGGGCACAGATGTCTGACAATTGTCAGGGAGTGACAAGTGCTCACACACCTACTCCTCCATACCGTGGCTCCAATCCCTTCAGACACGGGGCCGAGGAGAACTTTGGGAAGCTATGGGGAACTTGAGATGACTGACATGGCTTGGGGCTGGAAGAATGGATCAGGCAATAAAGTGCTAGCCACTTTGGGGGACTTGAACTTGATCTCCTACACCCATGTAAAAAGACATATGAAGGCATGTGTCCCTGTAACCAGCCCTGGGGACACGCCTGAGCAGGAGGATCCTTGGGGTTTGCTGGCCAGTTTGCCTAACCTGTCACTTCCAGACTGGTAAGAGACCTTGCCTCAGAAAATAGGTGGAGGGCAACTGAGGAATGCTCTTCCAATCAATCTCTGGTCTCTCCAGGCATACTCACATGCTCACACACCTGTACATATTCACGTACCCACACACATGGGCACACACAGGAACATGCATATACACGTAGAAAATACATAATGAATGGCACTTCTGTAGTGCATAGAGGAGTCTCAATCCTACTCTTGAATGTGCTACTGGGAGTTCACATGGATGGCGGCCCTGGAATATTTGACCTTCACATTGTATGAACACAAGGTTTATTTACTGTGTTTCAGGTTCCATTTCAAATTTCAGTAATCATGCAAATTGGTAAAAAAAAAAAAATGCTTCAGTATGAAGCATGTTCTTCCCCTGGGTAAAGTCCTGGTCCTTCATGGGTAAAGCCATCTTCATCCCAACACCTGCATGAATCGGGGCTCTGTGCCTGTCACAATGTCTTCATAAGTAAAGATGTTTCCACATGTGTGTTCTTCAGGCCTCACTGCAAAATACCAAACATAAAGAAAATCCTTCAGCAAAGGTGTGCTCACAGGCCAGAGTAAAACGTGTGCCATGCAACCATGAGGAGCTACATTCAATCCCCAAGATTCCGTAAAAATCCAGGCATGGAGGCACACACTTGTAACTCTGTCATGGTGAGGTGAGAGGCAGAGTCACACATAGAGCCTATCCTCACATGAAATGTATACAGAGAGAGCCGGGTGGGAGGAAGAGAGACAGAGGGAGAGGGAGAGGGAAAAAGAGAAGGAATGAGAGAGACAGTGTCCTTTTCATCCACATGTTTTACTGTGTGAACATCTGGTAACTTCTAAGTTTTAGGAAGTAAGAAGCAGACATTTAACATATAACAAACAATACATAGAATTTTACCATATAGATTTTATGTGATAGAATTGTCTTTATTTCTTTGTCATTATGCTCAATACTTAACCAGCTTCAAAAAAAGACTCCATGTGCAATTTTTTTTAGCTCTTGTATATTGTAGATACATACTCCTCTCTCAGATATATATCTAGGGAATTTTTCTCCCACTCTGCAGAGCTGTTTCTTCATGCAATGAACTGTTTTCTTTGCTGTAAAGATGGTTTTTAATTTCACAAATTTGTTGTGAAATTTGTTGATTGTTGGACTCAATTCCTGAAAGACAGATGTCCTATTCAGAAAGTTCCCATATCTTGAAGTTTACTGCCTTGCACAAGAAAATGGGCACAACCAGAATTAGCCATATGGACTGCATTAAGACAGTTTCAGAAGAACAAATGTCATGTTTTGTCTCATTTCTGGTACCTATATTTTACATAGATACAAAAAAGCATGTATACGTGTGTAATATCAAAGCAGAAGTGAAGCCTAGGGGAGGCTGTTGTGTAGCCTCGGGTTTCCTCTGAGGCTAAAACATTCCATCCTGCAAGGAAACTCCTTAAGCGGAGAGATAAACAACCAAAAATAGATTCAAGAACTCCCTGAAGCCGGCCAGAGTTATGAGGCCCCTCCGTGCCAGAGTGAGCAAAGCCTGGAAGCAAAGAAGACTAGCAGAGAAGCCAAGCTGCAAAGACTTACAGCCGGACCAACCGCCTGGGAGAAGCAGAAATCAGCCCTGGAAGTGGTTCAGACCAACAGAGGCCCCTGGAAAGGACACTCCCCAACCTGCGGAGTGACCTGCAGGCTGTGCTGTATGCTCCCGTTCCCAGCACTGTGAGGTGTCACCTGTCACCTGTGCAGGAGTGGCTTTGCTGATGCAGCTGTCTTTGAGTCATTTCTGCTCCTCTAAGTATCCCTTCACCCACATTCCCTAGGTAACCCAGATAAAACTCATTGGTTTACCAAGTTGAACTTTGATGATCTCTGTACTTTGGTCCGAATTAGGCTCCCTATCTGGGTGAGTACACGTGTGTTTTCCGTCATCCCAGGAAAAGTTTTATCATACAGCAGGTGAAAGAAGCTAGTGGGGGCCGGGAGATATAGAAGGGAAAGAAGTCAGTAATGAGTACAACATACGATATAGACATGCATGTAGAGATTAATAGCTCCATCTGTAAATTCCACTTAGGCTTAGGAAAGCAAAGTTAGGAGATAGTTTGTCCTGCATATCAGTTCCTATGGCACTAAGAAGGGCTGTCCTGGGCTAATCTGCCCAATGTTCATTCACCTCTATGAGAAAGCTGCTCTAATAAGTGGCAATAGGGATTGAATCGTGACAGGGGACAAGTAAAGACAGATGCAAGAGATCAAGTAACTGACATACATTAGATATTTAGCTGGATTAGAACAGCCAAGTCCATGGAGGCCTCATGTTAATATAAGGATCTTGAGAGACTGTTTCCACGCACCACCTTACAGGAATAAGGAGACCTTTCAGCAAGATTGGTTTTTTGTTTGTTTGGTTTTTTTTTTTTTTTTTTTTTTTTTTTTTTTTTTTTTTTTTTTTTTTTTTTTTTTTTGGTTTTTCGAGACAGGGTTTCTCTATATAATCCTGGCTGTCCTGGAACTCACTCTGTAGACCAAGCTGGCCTCGAACTCAGAAATCTGCCTGCCTCTGCCTCCCAAGTACTGGGTTCAGCAACATTTTTTGTTTCTCATTTATATCTGAATGTTTTTTCCTATGCAGAAAAATAGATGCAACTAGAAATGATCATATGACATGATTTCAGTCAGTCTCAGAAAGGCAGATGTCATATTACAGAAGATAAACTGTTTTATATTTTAATGAATTATCCTTTTTTTTAACTTCTGTAAGGTCTGTGTGTTCACATGCATGTGGGTGCCTGAGAAGACTAAGAGAGTACATTAAATCCCTGAGTCTGGAATTGCAGGCAGCTGAGAGCCTCCTAATGCACTGGGAACTGAAGTCAGCTCCTTTCTTAAGAGTAGCAAGTACTCTTATTGATTGATATCATCGATCTAGTCCTGTTTCATTCCTGTGTGTGTGTGTGTGTGTGTGTGTGTGTGTGTGTGTGTCACATGCACATGCATGTGTGTGTGCACGAGCACACACACACATATCATAGCACTGTTCTTTATAGCATATTGATCTCTCTCTGTGTGTGTATACAGATATATCACAGCACTGTTCATATCACAGCACCCTTCTTTATAGTGTATTGATCTGTGTGAGTGTGTGTGCATGCATACACACATATAACATAGCACTCTTCTTTATAGCATATTGATCTCACTATGTGTGTGTGAGTACACACATGTGTGTGCATGCACATATATCACAACACTCTTCTTTATAGTGTACTGATCTATATTTTTATCCATCTTTCACTCTCTCACTCCTTGTATATAAAATGTTTATGGTGATTAGCAGTTATGAGTAACATAAAGTCAATCTATTGTGAATTCTGCAGCCAGGTAGCTGAATGTCCAACAGTTAAATATGTAAGTAACATAAATACAGTAATATTACAAAATAAAGAAATGCTAAAAGTCAGACATTTTTAAAATGCTATTTCTCATTGAGTATACTTGGTTGCTTTGGAAGTGGATTCACCAGAATAAAGCAGAAACAAAGCTAAAGGAAAGAAAGGGAAGTTACTCTTAATTGCTAGGAAATTACAGAGACATTATTTATCCTGAGAGACCCACTTGCCTGATTTTCCTTAAAAAGTAGGAGCAGCCCTCCTGCACCCTGACCTCAGCATATTACCCACTCCACCATGACTCCTTGGAGAACTGACTCAAACCTGTAAACACAAGAGAAATGGCTTAGTTTTAGTAAAGATCTTGTCTCTGTGAGCAGGAAAACCATGTACAAACTCATGAGTGGTGGTATGCGGCTGTAATTCCATCACTGAAGGCATAAGGACAGAATAGTCCCTGAGGCTTGTGATCCAGTTATTCTAACCAAATTAACAAGCTTCCATCCCAGTGAGAAACCTGTTAGATCATGGGCGTGGTGCATTAACATCATGTATGCCTCCCTCTCTGATCTGTGACTTCACGCAAAGAATAGGAAATAACAGGCCGCTACTTCTCTTGCCCCTAATCTCCTATAGATATTACAGGATTTTTGTAGACAAATGTATTTCCTTATTTCTGCTTATCTCTGGTACCCCCTGGAGAAACTCTATGAAGGTAAAAGATCTGTTTCTCCTCTTCCTTTCCCCTGCTTCCTCCCCATCTCTCCTTCCCTGTTTCAATCTCCCCCAGTCCTTCCATGGCAGTAATCTCAACCCTCTTGCCCTAGGGTAAACTTTCTTAATGTTTCTGTAATGGTCTCCCATGTCACAGCACACTGTGCTCTCTACTGTACCTCCTAATACTTCCCTACTTTATGTCTGGACCATGGCCCCTTGTGGGTGCCTGGTTCTCTCTCTCTCTCTCTCTCTCTCTCTCTCTCTCTCTCTCCTAATAGAGCCCATCTTCTGAAGAGTAAATTCCTGTCATCTCTTCTCCCAAACCCCTTTCTCCTTCACTAATACCTTCTCAATAATAGCAATAGTAATAGTGACCAAGAAAGACACTTAGCATCAGTCTCTGGCCTCAGCACATGCACACACACACACATGCACATGCATGTGCACACACACTATCTTAGTCACTGTGCTATTACTATAAGAAACACCATAGCCAAGACAACTCTTATAAAAGAGGAGATTTAATTGGAGGATTGCTCACAGTTTCAAAGGCTTGGCCTGTGATCATCATGGCAGCAAGCAGGAGTGGTGCTGGAGAAGTAGCTGATAGCTACATCCTGATCCACAAGCAGAGGGGAGGGGAGGGGAGGGGAGGGGAGGAGGTGATGGGGAGGAGAGGGGAGGGGAGGAGGTGATGGGGAGGAGAGGGGAGGGGAGGGGAAGGACAGAGAGACAGAGAGACAGAGAGACAGAGAGACAGAGAACTGGGGCTTACCACTCAAACTGGGTGTTTTTAGTACAAACTCTTTGTTCCAGAATATTCTGTCATCTTTCTCTTACTCAGTCAAAAAGATCCTGTCTCAAGATTTCCTGTCTTTTGTCCCTAGGTTTTACTTGTTTGTTGATTTTTAGCTTGCTATTTCCTTCTCACTTTCTGAAAGGTCTGTAGGCTCTTCTACTGGAAGGTTATATGTAGCATATTTGCTTCCTCAGAACAGGACTTCACTTTTGGCCAGCAGGCAGATAATATTCATTCCATGTTGGTAAGATCCCAAACTCTCGGAAGGCTGCACTGACTGCTCCTGATACAGGAGTTATTAGGGCCAGACATCCCTGTACCCTGGTATCCCTAACAAGTCAGGCTCAGTGACTTGTTCTCGAAGGACCAAGTAAAGGGATGGGCTGATAGTGAAAAACATAGAAAGGCTATGCATTAAATGTGCTCACATTGGGAAGAACAAAGAGGCACAGTGACCCCGAAGTCTGTCTTCAGGGTATCATCACGAAGTTTAAGTTTGATTCAAAAGCAGAAGGTGTAACCTCCCCAGCCTTGAAGCAGGCTGATTCAGACCTTGCTGCCACTGAATATGAGATCACCTGCCGTGTAGCCTTCAGACTTAGTTGTCTTCTATTGTTATGTCAACTGCCGCTGTACTTCTCCAAAATCCTGCTGCCTGCTGAGATACCCTTGAGACATTCCAGAGACACATCCTGCAAGTTGCATGTCATCTTCAGGCTGGATCCAGGTGCCAAGAATGGACTGGCGGGGGATGGGCCTACCCACTTTCTAAGCACAGACTCTCAGTAAACTTTAGGGGGACTTGAACAGTGTTAGCATCAAGCCCCACTTAACCTGTGTACCTGCGTTGCCAAGGCAACCACCTTCAATCCCACAGCCCACCTGGCTCAGTCTCCACCCTCGGTGGTATGACGTCATTCTCCCTATAAATGGGGAAGACACCCCCTCCTCGTTCTCTTTACCCTCTTCTTCTCTCTCTTCTCTCCCTCCTCTATCTCTTTCTCCTCTTCTCTGCCCCCTCCCCCACCGGCTCAATAAACCTCTCCACGTGGAACCCCTTCAGCCTGGTCTGCTGCCTGGTTATTCGCCCAAACACACTGATATTTTTATCAATATTGATGCTGTGACTCCGGATTACAAAGGCGATAAAACAGACAGCCACCAGTGCTGAAGGCACCCGCCCCAGCAGAAGCAACTTCAGACACAGCATTCCAACACTCCTGGTAAGAATCCCCCTACCCCCTCCGCTCCTCCCTCTAGGTGGAGCCTCTTGGTAGAGCCTCTTCCACCGTGGGCGCGCCACGCGCCGCTTCTGCCGCGATACTGCGCGGGCCTTTGAGGCGGGGCGCACAGCCCACAGCCGTGCAACCCACAACCGCCACAGCTCCCAGCTCCCACCGCGGTGCGCACAGCCGGCTAGACCGGACGCCTGGCCCTATGGCCTCCTCCCGCCTTTACAGCTCGGCACTAAGGCCTCCCCCCACCACCGCCGCTGCGCGGGCCCAGGAGCGGCACCCGCCGGGCGGAGGAAGGGCCTGTGCAGACAGCTGCGTTAACTCTTCGCCTGCTGCCTTGCCACCTCCGTCGGAGCCGCAGACCTATACAAGAGATCTGGGCAGGGGGCTCCGTTTCACCCCAGCCCCCTGAGCCCTGACACCGCCCCTCTGCCTCCACACCTTGCTCCCTGGGAGGGACACAAACTGCGTGCCCGGGGCTGGGGCTGCCTCTAGAACGCCACAATCCGCCTTTTCTTTCCTTTTTCCCCTACCTCTTCCCTCTAGACCAGAACTTTAGGTAAAGCCTCTGCCACGTGGCCTCCCTCTGGGCGGGACCCACAAGCATCTCGGCACTCACACAAAAGGCCAGTGAGGAGGGGCCAAGACACGGTTGTGGCTACGATTATCTGCCACTTTCCGCCACTAGGGCACACAAACCTTAAGTAAGCTGTGTTATTTCCACGGTCTCATTTACTGGTTCGCAAAGAATTCCCACCCAGACACCGGCACACAATTGACAGGGCTCACCAGCAGTGGGACAAACCCCAAAATCCTCAGAACAGGGCCTGGCCAGCCCAGACTGGGGACTAAGGGGAAGCGTCCCAGCCAACATAGTATCTTGTCCAACCGGATCCTGCTTTGTCTTCTGAAAGTGCTCTCCTTCTTCACATGGACCCATAGCGGTTCGGGACCCTCGCGGTTCGACCAAATCCCCAGCTGGGGTAGAGCACTTTCCCGTACCGGGCCACTAGAAACCCTCGTGACGACTTGGGTATTCTAGCATTGGCCGATTTCTCTCTTGGTTCCTGAGCTGCTCTCGGGACGCCGGAACGAGCACCAGGAACCTCTCCCCCTTCCCTTCCCTCCGGATCATGGACAACCAAGTATCTTCAAAGATACCCCGCTGAGATGCCTTCTTAAAAAAAAAAACCCTCAGGTCTTTGGAGATTACGCCCCCTTTGAGGGCATCAAAATTGATATCTTTTACAATAAGATTTGGACTCAATATTCACTAGATAATAATTCTCAATGGCCACTTAATGGCACTCTGGATCCAGTTGTTTTGAAGGATCTTAACACATACTGCCAGCGAACTGGTAAATGGGAAGAGGTTATC
>CACVCL010029464.1:0-70426 GCA_902729485.2 Mus minutoides | reverse complement strand
TGCAGCCTCTGCTTGAAATTTGATATAAACGTTGGTGACGATGATTACCCATGAATGTGTGTGTGTGTGTGTGTGTGTGTGCACAGTTGTGTTTAAATACACATGTAAAGTGTGAGTGCCCTCGGACTAGCTTAGGTATTGTTCCTTGGGCGATATATACCTATGTCTGTCCTCTCTCTCTCTCTCTCTCTCTCTCTCTTTCTCTTATGGGATCCCATGGACCTGGAGCTCACTGCATAGGCTAGGCTGCCTGGTCAGCTCTGGATCTACCTATCTCTGCCTTCCCAGGGCAGGGATTACAAGTATGAAGCACCACGCCCACCAGCATTTCTTTGTTAATGTGGGTTCTGGGATGAAAACCAGGTCCTTGTGCCTGGAAGGCAAGCCCTTGATAGACTGAGCTATCCAAGCTTCTAGTCCAGCTTGGGTATCTGTTAGTCATCTCTGAGTAAGTGTGGAGTCACTGAACTTATCCAGTGTAAGAGTGTTAGTGAGCAGGCCCCTGCCATCTGCTTTCCCACACTGATTTTGCTTCTTTACAGATACACGCGGCCCAGTAGCACTTAGAATGGAAGGAGCCAATATGAGCAGTCTGAGAGTTCAGAACATTTGCTTGTTTTCAACACAGAGTGTTCCCTGCACGAGAAAACAATGAGTCTAACTTATCTTTCTCTTTCCTGTCCTAAGATCTTTTCAAAATGTCCATCACAACAGCGTACTAGAAGGCTTTACAGTATTAAGTGAGCTTTAGGAATTATCAAGGAGAACGGAAACAGAGGCAAAGCACATTCTTCTTGGCTCTGGTTCTGGTAGCACTGTTCTGGGGGTGTTCTGGGGCTGAAGCCATAGAAACAAGCATTGAGGACTCCATGTGTCAGAGGGACTCAAGAGAAGAAGGGACTCCCATTCTAAACCTCGCATCATGCCCCGGGGCAAGCAGACCCTCTACCTACCCAAAGTCAGAACCAGGCGAGCTGAGAATAGCACTTGACACGCACGAGGGACTCAATAAATGTCTGTTAAGTGCTGGCACCTGGGAAACTTATGAGGCGCTATGTAAGTGCAAGCAGGCTTATCTCAGTGTGTGCAGCCTTGTGTCATGAGTATTGGACGTATGCCCAACACCTAGCTCCCATTTCTCAACCAGGGTAGTGTTAACATCTTGGGCTAGATAATTCTGTCCTGGGCATTGTCTAGGACTTAGCTCGGTCCCTGGTTTCCACCCACTAGATCCCAATGCCATGCAGTATTCCTCATAGGGCAAAAATGTCTCCAGACATCAGTAAATGTCCTGATGTCAGGGGATTACATAAAGTAAACCCTGGATGCTGGTCACTTATCTAATCTTTACACTCATGGTAGCTATCCGCACCAGAAACCTGACACCACCTCTCTCTCTCTCTCTCTCTCTCTCTCTGACATTTCCTTCTTTATTTTTTAATTTAATTTTATGTGTATGAGTGTTTTTGTTTTGCCTGCATGCATGTCTGTGCACCATGTGTTTTCCTGATGTCCACAAAAGCCAGAAGATGGCATTGAATCCCTGTGTACTGGATGGTTGTGAGCCAACAAGTGGATGCTGGGGATCGAACCCGGGACCTCTGGAAGAGCAGCTAGTACTGAGCTATCTCTCCAGCCCTCTTTGTTTCTGAATCACGGTTATCTAGTTATTGAAAGTATTCAAGTCTCTTAGTCTGCTTTCATCTAGTCCTTTATGTTCATATACCTATGGAGAATCTGCCTGGCCACCTCTATGAAAGCTAAAAAGAACAGAGCAGTGGTGGCGCACGCCTTTAATCCTAGCACTTTGGAGGCAGAGGCAGGCGGATTTCTGAGTTCAAGTCCAGCCTGGTCTACAAAGTGAGTTCCAGGACAGCCAGGGCTACACAGAGAAACCCTGTCTCGAAAAACCAAAAATAAAATAAAATAAAAAATAAAAAAATAAAAAAGCTAAAGAACTGTGAGGTAGAGACTTCTAGTTTCTTTGGAAAGTTAGTTATGTCAAATGTGGCTGGGGCACACAGGTGAAAGGATGTCTTTCCAAAGCAAACACGTGAAAAACTGTTTTTGTGAAGCAGACACAGGTGAAAGGATGTTTGGATATAGCAAATACTTGGTGAAATATGACCCTACAGACAGTGGGAGAAGACCACTGAGCCTTGGTTTGGTTTGCTTTACCTGCCCGCTATTCTTCACTGAAGACACACATGTCTTGGTTCACCTTACATAGCTGGTTGAGATCAACTTGTGGCAACATTGCCATTGAGAGAAACTGGCCCAAGAACTGCTTATGAGGTTCTTGCAGCAGCTTGGTGCTTCAGTGGCCTTGCCTCAGGCCAGTTAACCAGTTGGCAAGCCTGGCACTTTCTTCAGGATTGAACTACAGTTGCTGGTTCGTGTCTGGTGTCTGCCTACCAAGAGGACTTTTCTCTTCCACTACCTCTGCTGGATGGTGGACTAGAGGAGAGGTTGAACTCTTATTAAAAGTAGGTTGCAAAAATGTATTCCTACAGATCTATTCCCCACCCTCAGAGGAAGGAAAATATGAAACCAGGGAAAATATAGAGGAATTGGACTTGTAGATGGCAAAGCTGATTTACAGAATGAACATGGCCTGGCCTTGGGCCCAGGAAAAGAAGATAGACCCAGGTTCCTAACTGGAATTCCTGTGTATGTATGCCTCAAATCATCTTTTGTGTTAAAAGGAACTATCTTCCTTTGCTTGGTACACATTCTTGGCATCTTAACACCAAATATCTATGTTGTGTGTGTTTCTGTGTGTGTGTGTGTGTGTGTGCATGCATGTGTGTGTGTGCATGCATGTGTGTGTGTGTATGTTGATGGTGGGCCTTTTTCTCAATCACTTCTATACCTTATTTGTGTGCATGGGTGCAATCCTTATGTAGCATGTATGTGTTCATGTGTGTGTGCATGTGTATAATACATGTGTAGCATGTATGTGTATGTGTGTGTGCATGTGTAGAATTGGTGTGGCATATGTATGCATGTGTAGCATGTGTGTGTGTGTGTGTGTGTGTGCATATGTATATATAAACATGCAGAGACCAGAGGTTGACATCAAGTGTCTTTCACGAGGAGTCTCAGCCTTATCTTTTGAGATAGTTCCTCTCACTGAACCCGGAACTGTTAACTGGCTAGATCAGCTAAGTGACCAGCAGACCTTGGGATCCATCATGCTTTTTTACATAGGTACCAAGGATCGGAACTTAAATCCTTATGTTTCTATCTCAGACACTTTACCTTGTTTTTTTAAAACAGGGTTTCTCACTGAACCTGTGGCTTGCTGGTTTGGTTAGAGTGGCTGACCACCAAGTCCTGTGGATTTTCCTGCCTCTACCTCCCCAGCGCTGACGTTGCAAGCATGCACCCTTACACCCACTTTGTGTGTGTGTGTGTGTGAGTTCTAACCTACAGTTGTCAACTGCTTTCGGGGGAAGCACTTCACCAAGCAAGTCATCTTCTTGGCCCTTCTCTCAGGGTCTATGGATGAGCATATATTTCTCCTTGGCTTTGTTATTTACTACCTCTTTATGTTATAGATATCAGGAAGATACAGGTATGTGCTTCATGAGCAAGCTACTAGCTGGAGGGACCAGCAGCCTTTAAACATCCTGAGCAGAGTGATGGTAGGTTTCTTTCTATAAACAAAAAAACCCAAGAATCTTAGAATTCTGACTGACTGAAATCCAGCCAGTGGGCAATGTGCTTGAGAGCAACCACCCATCCATGTCCTAGAGTGAGGAATAATTTATGACAAAGCTCATGAAAAATTCTAATTTCGTTCATGTTGCTACAAGTATAGCTTCATGCTTTAAAAAAAAATGTGGGCTGGTAACATTTTTCTACCTCATTTTCCTTATGGCGCAGAGTTAAACGGCTACCCTTACCTCTCCTCCGGTGCACGGGAAAGGATTTGAGTATCTAGACGTGCAAATAGCTCCCTTCTTGACAACATCATCTTCCAGGCCAAAAGTAGCAGAGCAGTTTGTTGCAAAGTACTTGTAAGGCGTCCAGGTCTTCCCAAAGTCCTGGGACCGGTCTAGCACCATGGCTGCAGGCCTGGGAGACTTGAACACCATAATTAGGTGAGTGAAGTAGAATTCTGCTTCCAGGTCCAGCTGAATCTTTTCCCTGTGCACATCCTCTGCAGACTGCCACCACGTACGGGGAAACCTGAAGGATGAGTCTGCCATAGCAGAGGGTGGGTGAGCCAGGTGAGGATGGGCAGCGTTGCATTTATCACACTTGGGCTGCCGGCAGGTGAGATCAGCATTCTCACTGTAGAAGCAGAAGAGTTCGGTGGCGTTCTGGCCACACATAGTGTCTGCCCGGAGCTTTCTTCCCAAAGCCAAGTTTCCCATGCGAGGGTTGCAGGCCTTCTCACAGCGGGAGTTCGCTCCGGCTACTCCATTCAAGCCTGAGGGAGGGGAAAAGCATATGTCACTCAAGACAAACCCACGGGAAATGGGGATGCTCTTCTGCATAGCTGGAACATATACAACAGTCAAGGAATCCTCCAAAGACCCTGGGCCTTTCTATAATGAGAAGAATCTAGCCAACGGGACCATGAACGCTATTGTGCATTCACATAGGTTCATGTACACAAGTGTGTGTGTGTGTGTGTGTGTGCTCCATAGATGATAATGTGTTCACGAGTGCAAATGAATGTGTGAGTGTGCACATGTGTGCATGAGGAAGCCAGAATACCTTGGGATTGTTCCTAAGGTTTCATCTACCTGGCTGCTTTTAGGTTTATCTTTGTGTGTGTGTGTGTGTGTGTGTGTGTGTGTGTGTGTGTGTGCATGCATAGGTACCATCTGTGTGCAGGTGCATGAAGAAGCAAGAATAGGGTACTCTATCCCCTGGCACTGGAATTACGTGTGGTTGGAAGGCACCAGACTTCAATGCTGGGGACAGAATCCCTGACCTCTGCAAAAGCAGCAAGTATTCTTAACCACTGAGCCATCTCTCCATCCCTCCACCTTGTGCTTTTGAGACAGGGTCTCTTACTGGCCTGGAACAAATAGGTTAGACTGATTAGCCTATGAGATCTACCGTCTACTGGTCTTTGCCTCCCTGCTGTCCAGTTGCGCATTTTCTGTGATTGGTAAGGATTGAACTTGGTGCTTCACGCTTGTGTGGCAAGCATTTTAGCAACTGAGCTAGTGATCTTCCCATCTCCCTCATGCTGTGTGTGTGTGTGTGTGTGTGTGTGTGTGTGTGTGTGTCCGTGTCCAGTAAAAGGGTAGTTCTCTAGGAAAATCAACACAAGATAGTTAAAAAATATATACAATAGGACCTCTTTCAGGTGGCAAAGCTAGGAACCACTAGTTTTCAAATATGTGATATCCATGCCTAATATTAACTAAATATAGCTTGGGCGTAGAGGACCCAGCTCTTCAAACTACCAAATGACAGGAAGGCTTATTGTACCTAGTCTTGGCCTCTTAAGTGCTTCTTCCTACGACAGACTGTGGTATAGAGTACTTATCTGTTTGCTTAGCTGGAGAATACTGCCAGTCTAGCACACCATCAGCACCACTGACAACTGTCATGAACGAAACACCTTTTAAAGAAGCAGGCTCTGCCTTCCAGACTCCCAACCCACCTTAATGCTTCAAGAGCACTTAGAGTGACAAACGGTACCCACTCATTCACGTTCTGACTGCTTGTCATAATCCTTTAATTTGCGTTTGTCGTGTTAATTATGAATGCCGTAAGCAAAGAATTGTCCATTTAAGAAAAATTAAAACACAGAGGAAAAGAAGGAAAAAGAAAACCCAAACCCCCCAATTCTGGCTAATTGGGTGTTTCTGTTTAAGAGACAGAACCTCCAAACTGTTATCACAGGCCACTGGATGAGGCCAAATGACAGCTTTGGCTGGGAAGGAGAGATTTCACACTCTGACAATCACCACCTCACACAGCCTTGCAGCCAAAATAAGGGGTTTCCTCGGGCTTTATTTTTCTTTTCTTTTCTTTTTTTTTTCTTACACGTCAAATGAAAATGTGCAGCAAGCCAGGGCCTCTGTTTGCCATTGTTCTGATTAGCGGGCGCAGCAGCTGCCTGTGGCCAGAAACACACAAACACAGCGTCCTATGACTCACCTGTGAAGCGTTTGAGGGGGAAAGTCGCACACTGCCTGTACAAGTATCTCTGGCTTGCAACATTCCCCTGTGCTCTTTATTCCCAACCTCTTGACTGCTCTCGTGGTGGTTGGGTTTGTTTGTTTGTTTGTTTGCTTGCTTGCTTGCTTGTTTTTGGCCTTTTGTTTTGTTTGCCATAGCATGGCTTGAAAAGGGAAAGGTTTATGAAAAGTAGGGGGAGTGTGGATTTGTAGTGCATCATACGAAGTGCAATCAGGAAGAATTCAAGAGAGATCTTTTAACCGTGAGCTGTTTGACAGATCCTTGGGGGTAAATAATAATAATAATAATAATAATAATAATAATAATAATAATGAATAATTTTAAAGTTTCCACCCACTAATAATTTTGATAAGAAATAGTTATCAGTGCAAACATGGGCTGCACCCTGATAGAGGACGCAGCCTCTTAAGCCTGGACTTAGTTGCTGGCAGCTCTGGGGAAAGGAATGGAAGCAGACCAACTGAAGAGATGCCTGCCCCAGGGCTTGGAACCTTCCAGTCGGTTCCTCTAACCCACACTGCTCTTTCTGGAGCAAGTCAAGTCCGTCTGTGGGGGTTGGGGTGGGGGGTGGGGTGAAAACAGACCCTCACAATTTTCCCCCACTACCCCACTGTGCTGTACTTAACCTAGCTGAAAACCAGGTGGCCTGCGAGAAGGGAGGGAGAAAGAGGCTCGCGGGGACTCAGACACAGCAAGCCTGGAACCGGTGGCCTAAAGACAGTCCAAGAGAGACAGGACCGTAGCGGGAGGGGAGAGGGGCATCTGCCCGTTGCCCGTAGCCCAGTTACTGAGCCAAGGAACAGACCCGCCTCCGACCTCCTGCAGAGCTTCGGCCAGGGTACCGATTCCCCAGGGGCAGTCAGCCAGCTCCCGGCAATCACCACCTGAGTGATCACCCCCCATGGTCCCAGTTCCGAGTTCTACAGCGTTGCAGCCAACGCCCCGGGAAGAGGGCGCTCACCCTCACCCCAGGTGGCCCTACCTGGCTCTCAAGTACACAGAATGAGATCCGGGAAGGTGGCGATCGCTCTAAGTAAGAGATCGGTCTCGGCCCACGCACGCTCAGGGTCTCTGGGCCACCCCTCCTCGCCACTCCTCAGGCCATGGAGAGCCCGGGGATGGCGAGCTGGGTCCTTTGTTCCCCTCGCCAAGTGCAGAGGCAGTTTTTCCCCCCAAGCCAAACCCAGAAAAAAAACATTGATCTCTCCGTATCTTCTGCAGGGCGTACCCAGGATATCTGGTTATTCAAGGACATGTGTATCTCAGTTGCAGGAAAAAAAAAAAATCAATAGTGTTTGAAACTGCGGAGTCGCGGGCAAAGGAGACGGAACATGGCCACTGGCTTCATCCTCAATAGCCGAGCTCTGCGCTCCCTGTCCGGGATCCCCAATATCCCCCAGCCCCCGAGCTTGGGTGGAGGGGCAGGAGCAAGGGAAGAGGGGTGGGGGCCCCGGCCGCGTCACCACCCACCTGCGGCCACCGCGGAGCAGCCCCAGAGCAGCAGCAGCCGTGCGCAGCTCCCCATGGCCGGGCAGCTGCGGGAGCGGGTGGGATGAAGCGGCAGCGGTCCTCGGGAGCACCGGGGGCTCTGTAGTTCTTCCTCCTCCCGGGGCGCCAGGCTCGCTCAGTGGGCACCGTGGGCACAGAGCCGCGGGCCGGGGCCGCGCCAGGCGGCGGGGTGACCGTCGCGCACCGGCCTGGCGGGGCCCGGGCAGCTCAGCAGCGGCGGGAGCCCCGGGATCATAGCCGGCCTGGCCGCTGCCGGCTGAGCGGCCCTGAGGGCGGGTGCACCGCTCGCCCGGGGCTCGGCGCCCGCAGCCGACGCTGAACTTTGCGAGACCTTTCACTTCCCGGCTGCCGCCGCCTCCCGGCTGTCCTCCTCCGCTTTTCCCACCTCCTGTGGCCGCCGAGGCTCGGTCCCGTCCTTCTCCATGGGCAGTTCCATGGGATGCATTTTTATTGCACCGACACCGCGGCGCTCCGGTGCCAGCCCTCCTCCTCCCCTCGCACCTCCACCCCTTCCTCCCGCCCGCCCCCAGCGCTTGACAGCCCGGGCGGTGCAGACGCGCGGGTCCGGTCGTTGTCGTCGCTGCCGCCACCCAGGGATGTGGAGGGGGGGGTCTCTGCCGCCCCCGTTGCGCGCATCTCCCTGCCTGACCTCGCGGGTGCCCTCCAGCACCCAAGGGCCTCGCCTGGGAAACAGTCTCCCACCTTCTCCAGGAACATTCCTGAGAGCGGTTGACTCCCTCCGGATCAGGTCAGGGCATGCCAAGGGGCTTAAAAACCCGCGAAACAGACGAGCCACTACTTTCCAAAAAATCACCCAGCAAATCAAGCCTTCCCCCTCCCCCACCACCGCTCCACGGTACCCATTCTCTGTGAGTCCCACGGTCTGGGTTAGGACCCCCCCTCCCCCAGTTCTGCCTAGGGTACTGCCACTGAACGCGCGCCAAGTGCCAAGGGTCCTTTAAGTCTCTGCTACCTTTGTGGGGGGTGCAGCCCAGCTAACAGCCGCTACCTACAGGAGTCGAAGGTGGACCCAACTTGGTGTAAAAGATGTTCTCACATGGCCTGAAAGACCAGGGAATGGACTGTTTAAGAACATCTCAGTCTGGGGCATCAATATAAAAATGCCTGGGTCCTAGGTGCGTTCACACATTCCTCATAGTATGGTGAGCAGAGGAACCATAAGGTTATGAAATATCTTATGGGAAGCAATTTAGCAGCAACCACAAGCAGCTAATTGTAGCTCAGGGCTGGTGTTTATGAAAGGAGATTAAATAGCACTTCAGCCTGGGACTTCTGTAACTTCTCTGAAAATATAGTTCTGCTTACACATCCAAGGAAATTGGCAAACGTTGAGTCGAATGCAATTTTGTATTGCAGCATTCAGTGCGGGCCTTTGAATATTTTCCAGAAAGTTAACTGCTTTACAGATACCATTCAGTTATTATAAATTGTCAGTACTACAGGTGGGGCCAATTAGAGCTTTGGGGGGCACACGTAGGTATTATTTATAATGACGGAGCTGGAGACATATACGTTTCTATCTCACTGAAGGAACTGAGTTGAGGTTAGCACAATCCACTGGGCAGGTGTTAAAATTATTATTTTGGCCAGTACTGGAAGTGGCAGGCTATGATATGAGAACCGTCACCAGCTTTCGAAAACAAACTCTGAGCTTTCAAATACTGGCCACGCTGGAGCCTTCTTTGGCTCTCATAGATGATGCTTCTGATGAAGTTGCTAAAATGCTTCTCCCAACTGTTCTTTCTTATCAAATGAACGACAGGGAATCGTAACAGGCTAAGGCTGGCTCTCAGCCCAAACATTAGCCTACAGGCCAAGAAAAAAGGAAGAGAAAGACAGTATTTACTGTTAATCTCTGAATCAATATATGAAGTTGAGGCAGGGCTAATCCATGCCTGGTTATGAATTTGAGAAGCATTTGCTGATCGCTTTGTAACTGGTTTGTAGCTCCTTTAATAAAACAGCAAGCTCCTTAAATGGCAGCTAGACACTTAGACGATGCAAGACACAATATGTTTTTTTTTTCTTACATTGCTTGTTATTCTTAACTGAAAACACTTGTCAGACATGCAATAAATGTTTTGACGGTTATCTCAAAACTATTGTTATATGCTAAGAATAGAGACTGAGAAGAAAAGCAGCGAAATAAGAACGATTCCCAGGATTCTGGAGGAATCCGGGTTCTCCACAGCAATACTTTAAGTGTGGACTAGCTCTAGAGAAATGGTAATGAGCATTCGAATAAATATTGTCTGGGTGCAATGTGGAGGTTCTCCCTTGTAACTTTAGCCCTTGGTAGAGGCTAGCCTTGGCTACAAAGCAAGCATGAGGCTAGCCAGGTCTACAGGAGACCCTGTCTTTTTTTTTTTTAAGTGCATATCTAGTATAAGTTCTTACAAATTATATTTTCATTTTGAAGAAAGGACCAGGAGAGTTGACCAACGTGAGGGAAATGTGCTCCGGGGTGAGGACATTTCTCATTACGACTTGGTGTTATGAAAATGTCAAGAACTGATTCAGCACTTTCGAGGTGTCATGGATTACAGGGAGGGTTGGATAAATTGCAGGATTTCAATAGCAGGTTTCCCAAAGCCACAAATCCACAAATTTAATGTAGAACATCCCCGACAACTTGGAAGGATGTTAACAGGACTGGTAATATCTACAACAGAAAGGCAAAAGGTCCATACACTAAAGACCTCATTCCCAGGCGCCTCTAGGCCATATTTAAGTTTCTCCTCCAATTTCAGTGTGTCTATGCAGGGTGCTTTTCTGGGGCTCAGTGTATGAGAAGAACAAGCCCAAACGGAACAGGATCCTGTTCAGAAGAAGGGATAAACTGAGGCAGTTTAGAAGCAAGTGGATGGCGAGACAGCAGATGTAAAGACAAAAAGCATTAGCAACAGTATCCACCTCAAAACAAAAATCCCCCAGCAGTCCAAGGCCTGTTAGCACAGAGACAAAGCACCACAAAGCTATGAAGAGATCTCTAAAAACCCAGTGCAAAATCTAATGACCAGGAGATGTTCAAAACCAGATAGGACCCTGGGCCCCAACTCTCACCCTACCTGGAACCCTGAATTCACCGTGAAAACTCTGCCCACTGACCACACAGTTTTTCTTCTGAGCATCCCAATAAACAAAAGAATCAAAAGCATCCCTTCTGTTTCAGCACTGATTTTATTTAACTGTGGCACTTACCTTCTTTACAGTCATTTGCAACTATACAGAGTAAATACCAGTTCTCTCTTTTAATGTGTGTGTGTGTGTGTGTGTGTGTGTGTGTGTGTGTGTGTGTGTGCAAGAGTTGAGACAAGGTCTCATTAAATAGCCCAGGTTGGCCTGGCCTGAAACCTGCTATTGATGTAGCCCAGGCTGACCCCAAACTCTTAGTATTCTTGCCTTAGTCTTCCGAGGTGAAAGCGCCGACCACCTGTTAGGTCTCTGAGACTTTGAACCCAGGGTTGATTGCTCCATTTAAACACTTTCTTCAAGTGCTTTAAAAAAACTCTTCATCCCTTTTCAGATATACTCCTATTGCATAATACACGTACAAGTCAACTCTAAGTGTGATCAATTAGAACAAATAAAATAAATCTTACAGTGTCCTTTGAGTCTAGGGCTTGTACTTATGTAGCCTAAGAGTACACCTGCAGCTTTGTAACACTGGCTAGTATAGCTTGGAGTCAGGATAAACTTTTTGTATGTATTGATTTCTTACAGGGCATTAAGATTTAGTGATGAGGCCAGTATACTTATGTGATACTTATTTTACATCACCAAAAGGGGGGGGCGCTTTGGAAGGAGTCCTGTTATCGTGGTATCTGGTATTCTTTCTTCAAGGGATGAGAAACATCACCTCTTTTGCCCTTCTTGAATGAATGTGTGCATATTGCAATCCACAAAGAATTGTACAAAGAGATAGTGTTGGGGGGGGGGGGTCATCACCAAACTTAGATCATAAATATGTGCACATCTAATGAGCGCACTGGCTTGAGGACCTGGGTTCCTAGATCCGGACTGCATTGCTTATGTCTTCTGTGGGTACAACCTCATGTGAAGGAGGTCGGATAAAGTGTTCCCACTGAAATCATCTCCCATTCTGTTTTCTACTGGGCCTCTGCCATTCAGCTGCCCCTTTGGAACATCACCTTGGGAATTTCCTCAAGCTTTAATCTAAGCCTCTTTCCAAAGGTGCTGTTTCTTATTTCAAGAGCTTCCTGGCTACAGCTGCTCATTCCCAGGGAGGGAGGAAGGGAAGGAAGGAAGGAGGGAGGGAGAAAGGGAGGGAGGTAGGGGGAGGCCTTTGAAAGCACACCACCTCTTCCAGTACCCCAGGCAGAATTGGGGGGAAGGGGGTGTCCTAACCCAGACTGTGGGGACTCACAGAGAATGGGTGTCATGGATTGGTGACACTTTTCCTTTCTTTCTTTTAAAGATTTTGAGTACACTGTAGCTGTCTTCAGACACACCAGAAGAGGGCATTGGATCTCATAACAGATACTTGTAAGCCATCATGTGGTTGCTGGGAATTGAACTCAGGACCTCTGGAAGAGCAGTCAGTGCTTAACCACTGAGCCATCTCTCCATGAGAGGTTATGAATATCGTGTGAAGTAATATTTATGGGGCACTTAGGAAAGCAAAGACACTAAATATGAAATATAGTAAAAATATAAGTCCATCATGTGCTCTTGACCCACTTTGAAATTTCATTTTTGAGTTATACACAGATATTCAACAGGAGAAGGTCAAGAGTGGCCATGGCTTAATTTTAAAAGCTGCCTTCTTTCTGTGAGATGCTCTCTCCGCAGATGATGAAAGCCAGAAGGAGCCAGCCCCCCAGTTGGAGGGCTGAAGGAATTGGCATTAAATGATCATCACGATAATGAGGACCATCTGTGTGGCTGTTGGATTAGCGCTAGCCACTGGACCCTGGCGGGGTTACCAGTAGATACACCCAAGATAATGACTCCTTCTTTTCCTGCATCCATTCTTAGGAACCCGCTCAGTTGTGAGGAATCGGGCTCTGAACCCTTCTCCATCTTCACCTTATCCATGGCCCTGTTGTTCCACATACCCAGTAAAGCCATTAATAATTGCTGAGGATTGGTGATTTTAATGACTGTGGATGTCCCAGAAGGTGACATTTTTACAAGCCTTATCCCTAGCTTCTGGCACTTGTGATCTTTCCACACCTTCTTCCACAGTGTTCTCTGAGTGTCGGAGAGGATGCTAGAGATGTCTTGTTTGGGGCAGAACCCTTAAGCATCATCTACTCTGGGCCCCATTGTTAGCAGAGCGACCCTTGAAGGTAAGCTGCAAACTGCCAGGGTGAGAACATTTAGAAGCGCTGAATAACCGAGCCAAGGTCACACAGTTGGGGAAATGAACAAGTCAGGATGTTGTGTATCTGTACATAGGTGTATGACCATGAGTGTGCATGGATCCATGTATGCTTGTGTGCATTCGTGTGTATGCACGGACACGTGTATGCTTGTGTGTACGCATGCGTGTGTGCATGCAGAGGTCAGACATCAAACTTAGATGGCATTCCTTAGTGGCCATCCACTTTGGTTTTTGAGGCAGGGTCTCTTACTGGGACCTGGAGCTTGCTGACTAGGGTAGTCTGGCAAGCCAGCAAGCTCTACAGATCCTCTCACCTCTGTGTCCTCAGCCTGAGAATTTATGTGTGTACCATCGTGGCACTTTTTACGTCGGTGGTGGGCACCGAAGTCAGGCCCATATGCTGAGTCACAGTAGGCGCTTTGCTAAATCTTCCCAGTTGGAAGTCGGGGTTTGAACTCTTGTGAGTGTGGCAAAGCTTGCCTTGCATTTCCTCTTTTAAGAACAGCAGGGCAGCATGGTTGTGAAAGGTCTGTCTCCAGATGCCAACTTCCCCACTGGTAAACACATTCAGAGGAGGTTTTATATCTTAACAATTAGAGCTTAACCCACTGAGCCCATGGGTTTAACTACCCTTTTGCTCACCCCCAAATCTCACTTCAGCTTTGGGGCTGTATTACCAGATGTTTATGGGCAAGTCTCCCTAGACACCTCAAGTTCAACACTGGACTAAGTTCACTTCAAGTTCAAAACTAAGCGTTGCCATCTTTTCCCCACATTGTGTCTGTCCTTCAGTGTTAGTGGACTGTTCAGTTCTTCTTCATGTAACTACAGTAAACTCTCATGAACAGTTACCATAGTATTATCACTTTTACCTAATTAATAACTTCGTGATAAAATTGAGGTTGGGGAGATGGTTCGGCAGGTAAAGTGCCTTCATGTGCATATGTGCACCATGTATGTGTTGCCTATATATATGTATGTGGACCATGCATGTACCTGGTCCCCTCAGAGGCCAGAAGATTTTAGATCTCCTGGAATTGGAGTTAGAGATGGTCACTAGCCATCATGTGGGTGCTGAGAATCAAGTCCAGGTCCTCTACAAAAGTAGCCAGTGCTCTTTCCTCTAAGACAGAGGTTCTTTCTCAACCCGTGCGTTGAGACTCCCTTGGAGTCGCTTATTGGATATCCTGAATATGAGATGTTTACATTACAATTCATAACAGTAGCAAAAGTACAGTTATGAGGTAGCAATAAAAATAACTATGGCTAGGGGTACACCATGAGGAACTGTTTATTAAAGGGTGGAGGCATTAGGAAGGTTGAGAACCACTGTTCAATGGCATCTCTACAGCCTCAATCTATTTTTTCATATAGTTGCCCTTACTTATATGTGTTTGCAGCACAACGTTTGGTTCTCTCCTTCTGTTGTCTCCGTAGGACCAGAGTATCAAACCCAGGCCATCAGGCTTGGCAGCAAGCCCCTTTACTCCCTGAACCATGTTGCAGGCCTAACTGACCCTGAAAACAGTTTCCTTGAAGCCATACCCACTTGCTCATCTCTACCTACCCAGACCTGGGCCAATCGGCTTCTTCAGACTAAAAGGAAGTTTGGGAAACTAAGAGGTGCTAAGACTTTCATCTGGGAACACTGGGACCCTGAACCAAGTCAGGGTTCTATTAAAAAGATGTTTGGGGGAGAAGTATGTCAGGGGAACATAGGTCTGTGCATGTCATCAAAGGTGAGCAGCTTCGCCCATGTATTTTGCCCATACTGGCGTATTCCATGGCTCTCTGCCCCTCGGCAGATGGATTCACGCTGCCTGGTTTGGCATTCAAGCTTTTCCATGCTGAGTCTATTTGTGTCGTGGGCTCCTCGCCACCCATAGTGAGCTTCCTGCAGTCTCAAAGATGAGCAGTCTCCTCTCCTGCTGGCTGACTCTGGCAGGTCCTTGGAAATCCAGTCTTGACAATAACTGTGGTGACACCTTCCTTTCAGAAGGGCTGTCTGCCCCTCTGCTCACTGGTGGCACACATATATGATGCCAGTATTCTCAGATATGCTCTCCCTGTCTATATTGGATTAAAACAGAAAGCAAAATTGAATATGTGCTTTAATTATAATGATGGGAAACACACCTGGGAAACAGGCAAAGGACTGAAATGGAGTTCCATGGTCGAGTCTCATCTAGTATGTGTGAGGCCCAAGGTTTAAGCCCTAATATTTAAAAGAAAGAAAGGAAGGAAAAGGAAGGAAGAGAGAGGAGAGAGAGAGAGAGAGAGAGAGAGAGAGGCGCAAAGAAATAGATATAGCAATATAACCCATATACTGATTGAAATTACACCTTATTTAAGACTCACAGCAATTTAAAGCAAGCTACTCAAAAAGCATAAGGTGGTTAAGAGTTCTGGATGTACTTGTGGAGGACCAGGGTTCAGCTCCAAGCAACAGTGTGGTGGCTTGCAATCATCTAATTCTCAGATTCTATCTCTTTGTCTGTCTGTCTGTCTGTCTGTCTCTCTCTCTTTGTCTCTCTCTCTCTCTTTGTCTCTCTCTCTCTTACACACACACACACACACACACACACACACACACAAAGTGGTACCTAAAGAGTAACATCTATGGTGGGACAATAGCATCAAGCAGAACTCTGTGCCTTGGGAGACGACAAGAGTGAAGTGAGGTTGAAGACTTCAGCTGGACTCAGCAGTTGGGTATGTATGGATGGATGGCTATGTGGAGGGCATGGGTAAGCATTTGCTGGGATGGATGGTAAAAATTAGGGCTCACATAAAGTCAGGGCTGCAGGGGCTCATACCTGTTATGCCAGTACTCAGGAGGCTGAGGCAGAAGAATGACCTGGGCTACAGAGTGAGACCCTATTTCAAAAGGAAAAAAAAGATGAAGTAGACTGGTAGCTGGGGTTATTGGGAAGTTACACTGTCCTACATGTCGTTGCTTAGAAGCAGTGGGTATTAGAATAGAAAAGAGAAGATCTGGAAGAAGAGTTAAAGTCTCTGCAAGAGGACTTTCGGGAAGATGATATACTATTATATCTAAACTGTTGGCCAAGCTAGATATACTCCCAGAAGCCTTTAGCCATGAATATGCCCAGCATGGTGGTACACACCTTTAGTCCCAGCACTCAGGGAAGGTCTCTGTGAATTCAAGGCTAGCCTGATCTACAAACAAACAAATCTAGTTATTCTCCAATTCTAAACTTGTATTAAAATTTTAAACCAACATCTACCTAAAATTGTAAAATGTGAAATTTCAAAATACTACAATGCAGTTTCAAAGGCAAATTATCACACAGTGTGGTGGTTTGAATAAAAAGGCCCCATGGGCTCTTAGGGAGTGGCCTTGTCGGAGTAGGTGTGGTCTTGTTGGAAGAAGCATGTCACTGAGGGCGGGCTTTGAGGTCTCAGATGCACAAGCCTGGTCCAGTGTGGAGTTCTCTTCCTGCTGCCTTCTGATCCAGATGTAGAGACTCTAAGCTCCTATACCAGGTCTGCCTGCACACCCTCATGCTTCCCACCATGACAATAAGGGACTGAACCTCTGAATCTGTAAGCCAGCCCCAATTAAATGTCTCCCTCCATAAGAGTTGCCATGGTTATGGTGTATCTTCATAGCAATAGAATGGTAACTGATGCACACAGTTTTCTTTAACCCCAAGTTTTCCACAACAGACTTAATCTAGATAGAAATTCAGTTCCCAGAAACATCTAAAGAATCTCACTAAATGATGGCAAGCCCAAATGCTATACTCCAAGCTCACAGGAATGGCTACTAACACTGTTATACTTTGAAAAGTCTGTGTGTAAGGTGTTAGAGAAACTGAGACCATAGTCTCTCCAGCTTATATAAAAAAACCGTTCCCGACTATTTCTCTGTGCTTCCAACAACACCTCGCATGGTATGCTGCATTCACACCTCACAGGTGCTGCTTAGCCACACAGGAAGTTTCTCACTGGATTTGTGGAACCAAACCCCTACATCCAAAGTTAACACGATGTTTACTGCTCTTGAACACCACACATTCTCCTGCATGTGGTTGGTCCCTCTAATGTAAAAGCTTCCTTCTTAAAGGAAAAACTTGTCATTTAATCACTTCCTATTGTTCTTCAGGGATGTTTGAATGAATCCTGGTTTTTACTGCAAATAGGGGAACGTATCCTTTCTTATTCTCTTTCTCCTCTTCTGTTTCTCCTTTCTTTCTTTCTCCCTTTCTTTCTTTCTTTCTTTCTTTCTTTCTTTCTTTCTTTCTTTCTTTCTTTCTTTCTTTCTTTCTTTTCTTCTTCTCCTTCTCCTTCTCCTCCTCTTCCTCCCCTCCTTCTTTCTCCCCTCCTTCTTCCTCTTCCTCCTCTTCTTGTTTTTCTCCTCCTTCTTATTGTTTTTGATCCTGCTCCTCCTCCTCCTTCTCCTCATCCTAGTTGTCCATCTCCCCTGCCTCTTCTTCTTCTTCCATTTATTATTATTTTATCCATATGGGTGTTTTTTGTTTTGTTTTTGTTTTTATTTTTCGAGACAGGGTTTCTCTGTATAGCCCTGGCTGTCCTGGAACTCACTTTGTAGAGCAGGTTGACCTCGAACTCAGAAATCCACCTGCCTCTGCCTCCTGAGTGCTGGGATTAAAGGCGTGTGCCACCACGCCTGGCCCATATGGGTGTTTTGCCAACACATCATGTACCTGCAGAGGCCAGAGGATGACGCTGGATTCTTTGGAGTAGCAGATGGTTGAATGTCACCATGTGGTGCTGGGAACCAAACCCAGGTCACCTGGAAGAGAAGCCAATGCTCTTAACCCTTGAGCCACCTCTCCAGACACAGGAATCTTCTTTAAAAAAAATTACAGTGAGCATACATGGTAATATTTATGAATGGCAGACTGGGGTTTGGGTCACAAAATTATATGGAGGTACTTTTAACACTATTTAATTAATATTCAATTTTATATTGACAAAAGTTCAGATTTACTAGGGGATTTCCTAGTTTACTAATGACCTTGTAAAGATTTTGTTCTGTGGAAAGCTGTATTTTATGGCCTCTCACCCACCTACCCACAGGATAAAGAAGACCCCCATTGTTATCTTTTACTCTGGAAAAAAAATAAATCAGGACCTGCAGTCTTGAGGTAATAAGTAGCCACAGTCAGTAGCTTTGAGTTCCCCTGTGTCTCTGCTGTTTGGGGCACAACACTTTTAAATACACAAAGAGAGTCAAAGATACTTATGTTTTTCCAGTGTGTACTTTATATGCATATAAAAGTTAATTGCCCCTTTATGGACCCAAAACACCCGCTACAATCCCTACTTCTGCCTTGCATTTGCAAATCAGTTAGAGGAGCTCCGTGGAGAACCAAGCCTTTGCAAATCTGGATGAAATTGTCCTCAAGTGCCTACTGTTGATGGAACTTTCTCCTTCACCCTAACCAATAATAATAGCTGGCATCTAGTGTTCTTGGTGCCCAGTGGGCCCTGTGCTGAGTACCCTGCAGACATAACCTTCAGACTTGACAGTCACCAGGGAAGAAGGGAATACAAAGCAAGTCCATTCAAAGAGAGAGAAGCCTCCTCTATACTCCAGAGATCATGAGCAAACCTACTGTGCTAGCCATGGATTTTAAAGGAAATACAGAAACACGTAAGAAGGGAAAACCCACTAAACACAGAAACCAGCTCTTCTATTGGTACATCTCCTCCATGATTAACTTACTGTCTTAGTTAGGGTTTTACTGCTGTGAACAGACACCACGACCAAGGCAAGTCTTATAAAAGACAACATTTAATTGGGGCTGGTTTACAGAATCAGAGGTTCAGTCCATTATCATCAAGGTGGGAGCATGGCAGCATCTAGGCAGGCATGGTGCAGGAGGAGCTGAGAGTTCTACATCTTCATCTGAAGGCTGCTAGCAGAATACTGACTTCCAGGCAGCTAGGGTGAGTCTTAAAGCCCCCACACACAGTGACATACCTACTCCAACAGGGTCACACCTACTCCAACAAGGCCACACCTACTCCAACAAGGCTACACCTACTCCAACAAGGCTACACCTTCTAATAGTGCCACTCCCTGGGCCTAGATATGCAACCATCACAGTTACCAATAATGCTCTTAAGACAATGATTCTCAACCTTCTTAATGCTGTGACCCTTTAATATAGTTCCTCATGTCACGGTGTCACCCCAACCATAAAATGATTTCGTTGCCATTTCATAACTGTACTTTTGCTACTGTTATGCAAAATGCAAATATCTGCTATGCAGGATACTTGATATGTGACCTCTGTGAAAGGGTCATTTGACCCGCCCCCCAGGGGTCATGGCCCACAGCTTGAGAACCTCTGTCCTAAGACATCAGTTTTCATGGCTATCTACTGTTTTAACACATGACTAGATCTCGTTCTCCTTAGTACTGGAATTATATGGACCAAGGCTATTTTCAGTTTATTAATAGTACTTTAATATCTTGGCCTGTGAGTTAAATGTTTTCCCAGTCTGGGATTGTTTCCTGATGATCCATTAAATTGGAAATAAAAGGAAAGTACATTTAGGCTACATCCCAAAGTTTCTAAGAAGGTTATCTTCCTTTTATAACTTTGTAAATTTATACAATTACCATTACACTTTCATAATTATCAAAATGCATGTGTGCAGTCACCACTAATGTATGGTGTCTGTTTCCACCTTACCCATGCCAGCATAATTATTATACTTTAAGATACGTTTCCTACCTCAATATGAGGGAAAAAATGACAATTTTATTCACACACGATTGAATTACACTTGAGGCAGAACTTTTTTCCTGTCTTTGCTAACCAGTCTTATTTTGCCCTTTCGTTAGCCTCGGAAGGCAGGATTTCCTGACTTGCTGGGGAGGCTGGGTGCTTATAGTTAAATCAGGGTTTCTCAATCTGTAGGTAACAACGCCCCTGGGGGGGCCACATATCAGATATCCTGCATATCAGTTATTTACATTACAATTCATAACAGTAGCAAAATTAGTTATAAAGTAGCAATAAAATAATTTTATAAGTGAGGGTCACCACAATGTGAATAACTATATTAAAGGGGGGCAGTGTTAGGAGAGTTGAGAACCACTGCTCTAAGGTCTCTCAACAGGAGTGTGAGCATGGGAGGGAGTGTGAGCATGGGAGGGGTGTGAACATGAGAGGGGTATGAGCATGGGAGAGGTGTGAGCATGGGAGGGGGTGTGAGCATGGGAGGGGGTGTAAGTAACCAACACTCCCAGTTTCCTTCTGATTATAATGTTTCTTATGTTCCACAAACTATATTGTACCTATATATTTTTGGGTTTTTTGTTTTGTTTTGTTTTGTTTGTTTGTTTTGGTTTTTTCCAGTCAGAGTTCCTCTGTGTAGCCCTGGCTGTCCTAGAACTCACACTGTGGACCAGGCTGTCCCCGAACTCAGAAATCTGCCTACCTCTGCCTCCCAAGTGCTAAGATTAAAGGCGTGTGCCACCACTGCCCATCCGTAATTATATTTTCCTTTAACTTAAAGAATTTATAGTTGTGGCAGGGTCTCGTTCCATATCCCAGGCTGGCCCAGAACTTAAGAAGATCTTACTTCAGTCTCCTGAGGGCTGGCATTCCAGGAATGAGCCCAGCTAACTCGAAATATTTTTGAAGTTCTTGAGACTTTTACCCATCAGCATGCTGTGTTTCATGTAAATTTCCAGATATTTGGGGATTCTCTCGCTATTTTAAAAATTTGTTTCTGGTTTAATTCTGTTGTGGTCTCAGAAGAGATTCTGTTCGTGTCCTGTCCTTTCTAATGCTCTGTCTTGCTGTATGTTCCGTGTGAGTCTGAGAAACATCAGAATTATTACACTGTTGTGGGATGGGGTGTTCTAGAAGGCTCAGGTGGGCCAAATTGATCTATCTGCTTAGGTCACATACCACTTTACTGTGGTCACTCTTTTCTAACAATACTTTTAGTAGCCAGTGAACAAGACAAGAGAAAGCAAATAAAACTCACTTTGCCCTGAAAATACAAAGCAGATTGCCAGACACATTATCCATCAATTTTTCAGTTTGCGTCTGAAAATTTCCAACAAGGACTCGGACGTGTTCGAGGAAGGAGGGGTAAAAGGGCGGGTCTCATCACCAGTCGGGTTATTTCCATACTTTACATCACGCTTTTATGACAACCTCCTGTGCCAAAGATTTTTATCTGTGTTCTTGATAACGCAAAATAGAAAAACAGTAATAAAGCTCGTAGAAAGAGCATTTATAGACTCATTTTGGATCCTCTTTAAACTTTAAAATCCCAAAACCTCAGTGCTGTTGGCACTACAGATGTTTGTCTGGTTGTACAGTGTTATGGTTTCAAGAGCAGTTTCAGAAGCAATCAGACTGTTTGGGATACCTTTTTCATAGCAAATGAGTTCTTCCATCAAAATGTAAACAGTGGGCTGATCTCCAAGAGCAAACACTGACCACACACTCCCACGGAGTCGGTTGTTACAATGTCCTTCAGCTGTAACAATGCAGAAACGTGAAGCTGGGGTTTACTCTTTAACTCAGATCGTGTTCAAAGATCACTTATTGGCCTCTGAAGGGACAGGTGGCATGCCAGTTACACTTTAACAAGGAGCCTCTGGGCGAGGTTCTGTCAGTCAAATACCCCTGGATGCTCTCATGTGTGGCAGAGTGATCCCTCCAACCTCTCTCCTCTAGATCGGGAAGCCCAAGGTTCATATCCACTCTGGGTACAGGCAGGGGTTCACCTTCCAAGTTGTGGCTAGAAAATGCTGTCTTACACCTGAGATAATGATTGCTTTGCCAAGAAATCACATTAATTTCCCAATGTTGACATAAATATTCCAAAATATATCTTGATAAATAAGATATATTTCTATCATAAGATATATTTCTATCACATATACAAAATTCAGATGTTAATCCACACAATTGCTTGAGCCAGTACTTTTAAAAATATATAACATATGATATAATATATGCATATATACATTTCTTTTTACAATATCTTTTGCATTCCTTTTGCATTCATCTTTTTTTGTAACAGAATTTACAGGGAATAACTCTCTAGAAGATATGCCATAAATTCTACTAGACCCTCCAAAGAAGTAAAGATTCACTCTCCCTATCAGCAGAGGTTGAACTAGAATTGTTCTGGATTCCCCTTAGCATATAAGGGAATGGATTTATTTGCTAAGGGGAATGAATTTGTTTGCTAAGGGGAATGGATATGTGAGCATGCAATTCCCTTCTCTCTAAAACATCTCAATACATTTATAGACATTTTTTCATAAAAGCAGTACCCATGGCATATTACATTGGCTCTAGACCTACTTTGGGTTGTTTTCACAGATGATATATGTTTAAATTTATAGTTATTTGTTTATTTTGTGTTGGGGAGGGGTATGCCCCAGTGGACCCACGGAGGTTACAGGAGTCAGTTCTTGCCTTCCACTGTGTGGGTTCCAGGGATCAAACTCGGCTTGCCTGGCTTGGCTGCAAGCACCTTTACCCACTGAGCCCTGAGTAGCATCTTTCAAAAAACAGCATTGTCTAACTCTTCGTTCTTGGCGTATGGAAATTATCAGGTTTTGTACATTCATCTTACAACTAGCCACAGTCTACATTTTTAGTTGTAATCATCTGCACTCTCTTGATTTTTTTTTCTGTACAAACTACACACAATGTAATTAAGAAGTTTGCTTTTTCCAGTCTATAACAAGTTTAAAAAAAAAAAGAAAAGAAAAAAGTCTTAAAATGTGTTTGTTTTTCTTTCCTACTTTCATTGGGTAAAACATTTAGTGTGTTTTGAAAGGTCACTGCTTTGGGGGACTTCAGGTTTCTCATATTGTCTTGTGTGTACGGTCAGGTTCGTCTCGACCTAGCTCCGTGTTTTGTGTCAGTCCACATGATTGCTCGAGTCGGTTCTTCCTGCCGCTACAATCATGTCTTTCCTCACATCCAGCGGTGTGTCTTGGAGGAAGGGAATACTCACCAGGCTTCTCTGCCGTGCGACCTTGGGAAGGCTGTTGGTATCATGTGAGTGGTGTGACCTGGATCGTGACAGGACACAGTCCACGGAGTGCCTGTATGGCTCACATCTCTATTGCAAGCAAGTGATGGCAGCCCATGAAGAGCTGACCCCCAAAGCATCCCTAAATGTGTGCCAAGAAGGTTTATACTGCCAGCCGAAAGAAGGAACTATCTGGGATATGTTATATAATTAAGAGAATTGTCACTTCTGTTAATAGAAGCACAATCAGGTTAGGGGAAAGAATGAACATATTCTTTGGAGGGAAAAATATTAAAAACTGCAATTAACAATTCTCATTAAAGGTTCTGAAATGTTTTTGATGAGGTGGTGACAAATAGAGATGATGGTGATGATGGTGATGATGGTGTTGATGGTTATGATAATGGTGGTGATGGTTATGATGATGATGGTATACCCACGAATCCTAATTGTTTGGTCTAGCTCCAAGTTTAAATAAGCCTAGTGGTGGTTTATTTTTCTTTTTTCCTAGAAAAACATTGTGGGGATTACATAGTGACACTACAGCTTTCTTGGTAAGAAATGTCTCTCTTAATGACATACAGTGTCACGCTATATACAGAATAATTGCTTCAGTTATAACATGTATAACACGTATAACACGTATAACATGTATAACTTTAAGACAGCTCAGTGGGTAAGTCTGCCTGCTGCCAAACCTGGAGGTCTAAGGTCAGTTCCCAGGACCCATATAGTGAGAAGAAAGAACCAACTCCCCCAAACTGGCCTCCAAGCTCCACGTGTGCATACAACCCCAAAATAAATGAATGTAAAATAAATAAAACTTTCATTCCATGCCCACTTTGGGTCAAAGTTCATTTTTTTCAAACTAAAACTATTAGTCTCTCTTCAGGAAGGTCTTCCATAAGTCATAACTGAGATTGGCAGAGTCCATCAATCTTGTCTTTGTAGCCACACATCTGAAACTTCACACACAGAGACATTTAAATCATGCACGCGTGTGCGCGCGCACACACACACACACACACACACACACACACACACTGACAGACTTGTGTGGTGCTTCATTCACTCTTTGATTCAGAACTGGGTAGCACAGACCTAGTCCTCACAGAGGATAACACCCAAGAGGACTACTGGTAAGGTGTTCAGAGTGCTTGCAACTGTGTTAATGAATGGAGCCAGTGTACAAATCAGGGCTGGCCTGGGTACAGAGGGGTGGAGTTTGGGTGCTCTGGAATATTTGCAAATGATAACATTAGCATATGAGCCAAACAGAGGTCAAGGGTCATAGAACAAAGAGAGGCTTGGAAGGATGTTTTAAAACACTCTGCCCAGCACAAGGCTTTACTGCTACTGTGACCAAGGATCCCTCTGGGATTGGCTCATCTTTCTATTCCAGGTACCAGGCACCAATAGAGAGGGTATTGAGGAGAAATTCTCAGTAAATATCTGTTGAAAATAGAAGAAAAATGATCAACCAGATAGCTATGTGACCCAGTTAAAAATATCCCGATGCACCAATGCCATCCATGGTTAAGGGAAAAATCTGTCTGTGAGTTGTTTTTGTGGGTGTGGCCCACAGTTGGCTTTGGTGACGCATCGGGAAAGATGGCAAACAGACCCAGGATGAGGGCTACAAGTGATCTCACCAGAACAGCTTGGGTGGGCCTGGAGGTCAGTTCTCATGCAAGCACATCAGTTCTAGAATGTTCCCATGTGCTTGGGAGGAAGCCGACAGAAGGCTGTGTTCACCACTGTACAAACAGAAACATCACATAGGTAATGGGAACATAGAATTCTGCCTCCCTCTGCCCCTCACGATGAGCTCCGCTCCACCCCACCTCCCCAGGAGCACAAACGAGGCTGGGGTCTTTCCCTATTCACTCAAAGACGTCATCTTTGGATGTGAACCTGCACAAGAGCACCCCAGAAGAAACCATTATTATTATATGGGGTGTCTGGCTTTCTCAAAAGTTCATGGCTGGAACCTAACTCCCAGGGCAATATAACCACAGCAAACCCTCATATGAAATCACCTTCTGAATGGAATTCGTGTCCTTACAGACAGACCCAGGGAAAGCCTGTTTTCGTTTTTTTTTGTCCTGTCAATCACCGTGAAAAGGTGCCATCTTTGAAACAGAGAGCAAGCCCCGCGCAGGCAATGACTCTACTGGCGCCTGCATCGTGTAGACTCCGCAGAGCTCTGGGAAGTAGATTCCTGTTGTGTTATAAATCACCTTGGCTGAAGTGTTTTGTTTTGGTCACCTTGGTACTAACAGGTTAAGACAGAGGAGGAGCAGAGGTGCAAAGGAGATAGAGAGCTGACCTTAATCTTTCCACTGAACTCTATTGTGTGCTAGCTAGCAGTGACAGACAGACGACAGACAGACAGACACCACAGCCTTCAGAGCTGCCTTTTGTTTCTTATTCTGTTTTAAAGAAGCGTTGGCCTTCAAGTGAAGTTGAAGTCAAAGACCTCAACCTTCTTTACTAAAAAAGTCTACTCCAAGCTCCTAAATCACTCACCAATGTAAAACAAGAAACACTAATGATCTTGAAATGCCCATGCGTAAAGAATAGAGGGAAATTCTGGATGAAGAAGGTGGGGTAGGTGGGAGATGAGGAGGGGAGAGAATGGGAAGGGGAGGGGAGTGAGCATGTTACCTCCCATTTAACCTCACTCATAAAGTGAGGATAATAATTCACGTTGTTATCAGATTGTGGTAAAGTTAAGTAGCATTAATTAAAGCATTTAGAATAATACTTGTTACCTAGCAAGTATTTAATAAAACTTAATGACAACTTACTTTTTTTCTACCAAGTACAGTGGAATCAATCTCTCTCTCCCCTCTGCCCTCTTTTTCCCTTTCTCAATTTTTCTCTTGCCTTATTAGACTATAGAACATTTCAGTTTTGGAATTTTATTGGATCTTTAGTTCCTATGAGTGTGTAATAACTCCAGGTACTAACCCCCCCTTTTTTTTGTATATTCTCTAGACAGCACATTTATATGCTGTAGTAGAATACCAGCCTACCATAACTTGCTACTTATTTTGACCAGACATTCTAATTGCTGAAAGAAAAATGGACGGTTATGGGTCATGTTTCGAAACAGGACAGAGAGAACTCACACGCTCTAACTTTCTATTCGAATCTGTATCAGTCGGCTCACCTCTGCTGAGAGAAGCCATCAGAGAGAAGCAACTCAGCAGGACTGATTTCTGTAGAGCCAAGGTTTCAGAGCCTTTGCTCCAGGGACACTTCAAGCTTAAGGCCTGTGGTGAGACTGAGCATGACAGTAGGGAGCATAGGGTAGAACAAAGTGGCTCCTGTCATGGTGGTGATGGTGGTGGGGTTCATGGGGGAGGGGGGAATGGGAGGAAGAGAGGGAGAAACTTAGTTGCTGGGGACAATGTACACCCTCATGACTATCTTAGGGTTTTACTGCTGTGAACAGACACCATGACCAAGGCAAGTCTTCTAAAGGACAACATTTAATTGGGGCTGGCTTACAGGTTCAGAGATTCAGTCCATTATCATCAAGGCAAGAGCACGGCAGCATCCAGGCAGGCATGGTGCAGAAGGAGCTGAGAGTTCTGCATCGTCATCTGAAGGCTGCTAACAGAATACTGGTTTCCAGGCAGCTAGGATGAGGGTCTTAAAGCCCACACCCAGAGTGACACACCTGCTCCAACAGGGCCACACCTTCTAATAGTGCCACTCCCTGGGCCGAGCATATAAAAACCATCACAATAACCATTCTCTCAATGAGCTATTTCCTCCTAAGATCCTCCTCTTGAAGTTTTCAGCATTTCTAAGACCCATTAAGTTATGAATCTAAAGTGGATTAGTTTATTCATATGGTCAGCAACCTCCTGATATAATCTCAAGGCTCCATCTCGACCCACTGCTGAACTGGGAACTGAATATCCAACAGATGAGCTCTGCAGGGCATCTCAGATCCAAACCAGAACACCCGCTCACTACCACCCCCCACCCCCCACCCCCGCTCACTACCATGGTGACTTTGGGAAGACCCATGGACCTTCTGTAGGCCTGAGTTTCCTCATCTTCCAATTCTCTTATGAATTTATATGTAGCAAATGTGTAGAGGAGTCCCCAGAGTCCAAAAGAAGGCAAATGAATCCCCTGGAACTGTAGGCAAAGATGTTTGTGATCCATGATGTGGGCACTGGGAACTGAACCCAGTCCTCTGCAAGAGCAGCAAGCACTCTGAACCACAGAGCCATCTCTAAAGCCTCGATAGAGTGTGTTCTTTAACTCTGTTTTAATCTTCATTTATTTAGGATCATTCCCATTGTTCCAGTCTCTTACCTTTCTCAAAATCCAGACATGGGCTTAAATGTCAATGTTTGTATAATTTAGAAGCAAAGATCCCTGAGTACTTTACTCAACAAGCAAACTGTTAGACTATAGCAAATGTGGTATATATACATCTAGAATAGTTTTACCTTCTTCTATGGACATGGCTGAACATCAGAAACCATAGGGCTTTCGGATCTTAAAGAGTACACGTATGTGTTTTTAGTCTTTCTGTGTAACTACTGTTTACGAAGTCCCAGAATTAACAACGGGCTGAAGCCAAGCGGTGAAGGCTGCCCGTGACTCATCACATTCTAATGCTGCTTAATTTGTAGGCTTCCTGTGTGAATTAGCTAAGAGATACGGCAAGTTTTAAAGAAAATGGACTAAAATCTTCTCTATTTCCTGCCCAGATGTCTTTTTCAATGTCCTTTTAAGGAAAGATGCACAGAGAGAATTACCTCACTAAGCATATCTTAGAGTCCAGATGACAAAGACAGGAGACCACTTTATAAGTGCAGGATGGGTGGCATGGCTCCCAACACCACGTTACAGTCATAACCAAAATGGCATATACAACGAGAAAGAGGAGAGGTGCTCACTGCATGTCCCGTAAGACTTAAAAAAAGAAAACATGACGTAGTGCTCTTACATACTAATCCACAGGAGGTGACAGACATTGTGGTGTAATGTTGGGGATTGCTGGTGTGCACAAAGGGGAAACCACCAATTTCACTATGGCAAACGCAGACGTTCAACTGTTACCCAGCATGCTGTTGGCTTTGCCATAAAGAAACGAGGACCAGAGTCTCACCCACAGAATTGATGTGGTTTGAGCAGACTAAGCATTGTGAGAGCAGAAATAGCTTCCTAAAATCCACAAAGGAAAGTGGTTAGAGAAAGAAGGAAAGCCAAAGAGAAAGGTACGTGAGTTCTGTTCGGGCATGAGGAAATCATGGCTTGTGAGAAGCAGTGGAAGGAAGCTGGAGCTGACAGCTGACACACAGACTCCCTCTGAGTCCACAGCATAACAGATAAACATGACTAATTAAAATGTCTGTAGACTGCAATGTATGCATAAATATTAAAACCTCAAAAGGAAAGAGTTGGCATATACCTATAATCCCAACACTTAGGAGACAGAAGACAGACGGATCACAAATCCAGGGCCAGCCTGTGCTACATAACAAGCCTCAGTCTCAAAACAAAAAGAAAAGGAAGATAAGAAAAGGAAGGTCTACATAGGAACAACAACAACAACAAAAAGTCAAACATCACCTTTGTTGAAATATAACAGTAATAGCTTGCTGGATCCAATATCTAGTGTCACCTGCATGCCTGCACGCCAGGTTTAGGTGACATTAGGGCCACATATCAATGATAACAGCCCCTTGGGAAATGCAATGAAGAACGTTTGCCATTTGGTTCACTTCCTGGAAAGTTTCAGAGGTATAATAGAAAAAAAATGGGATATCAACTGTAAAAGTAGTCTTTTAAAAGAATTAAACTTTAGAAAGAAGCAGAGATATCCAGTATGGAGGGGAATTCCTGCAATCCGAGGACCTGGGAAGCTGAGGCAGGAAGAGGGCGAGTTGTAAGGACAGCTAGGGCCGCACAGCAAGACTCTTGCTCATAAAACAGATCGCCAACAAAGAGAAGCCAGAGAGATCAGCATCCCTATTTATAATCATGAGAAACACTGATCAAGCTACTATCTTCCCCCTCCCCCCCAAAAATGTGTCTTGCCCTGTCTCCCTGCTGTGACTCCTAAGAAGTTAGCTTTACACTGTTGGTGAGAACAGCGGGAACAGCAGTTGGGAGAGGTGGGTTACCCTCTACCTCCAAGTGATTTTTAAACCACATCAGTTCTCTTTTTCACGTGCAGCTGTTTTCTATCCACAAATGATGGCTTGGGGCATTTTTGCTTTGCCACTCGTTTCAGAAGGGAAGGAATGAAGGGGAACCAGGTAATCTACAATCATAGTAGATCAGACCAACAGTGTGGGGGCAGGGGGTGGCTCAAGCTGCTTTAGAAGTAGAGACTGCTTAGTAACAGCGTGGATGTCAAATATATTCCTAATTAACTTGCATTCAAGTATTCAACTAAATAAAGAGTGACTTTTGTTTTAATTTCTCCTGTTTTCAGTCAGTGAGAATTTACCCAAGTGCTGAGACGTGTGCACAAAGCATCAGAAAGTTCTTTAGAGGCCTGCTGTGTGACTTGGAGTATAATACTTTGTATATAAGCCTAGTGCGGTGATACATGTTGTATATAAGCCTGGCACGGTGACACATGCCTACCTACCACTGCACTCGAGGAGACCGAAGTAGGAAAATCGGCTGTGTGAGGCCAGCCTGGGCTATAGCGTAAGACATCATCTCTACAAAACAAAATAGAACCTCCTCTCAAACAAAGGCAGATAAAACCTCACACATTAAACAAAACAGGCCAGAGACTGGAATGCCTGGGGGAAGAAGGTAGGTAAATAAGATGGTGACTTTTGAGTGGGCTAGAAAGTGGCAAGAGAGACCTTTCACAAAGGTGTATGTGAAGGTGGGATGTTTAGGGGACATTTGGTAGTTCTTCTGTCTTGTGGAATTCAGTAGAATGATAAAATTTGGTTATCAAATTTAGCAACCCTGTATGTAAACGCAAACATGTTTCTTCTACTTATTTGTAAAAGTTGTTAACAACCCAGTCTCTCAGGTTATTGTAAAATACGTGCAGATCAATGGGTCATTTTTGAGACAGAATTTTTCTGTACAAATGTTAAAAATGTTTGTCATTAAGAATTCCTCTTGGTATTTAAAAACCAGGAAGCAAAAAACAGACAAACAAAACAACAACAACAAGCCACAACGCCTCTTGGCAAGTGAAAACTCTAACACGGGTACAATAAGTTTCTTATCCCAAAGCCAAAATAAAATATTCCTAAATGTTGGGTTGCTCATTCATTCATTCATTCATTCACCCATTCATTCACTCACTCACTCACTTGGTACTGACCCCGCTCTTCTGGAGGCCCCTCTGACACACTGTTTCAGACACTGATGACTTCCGGTGGAATGGAGCAGCCGAGGTGCCTGCTAACCCAACACTGTCATTCTTAGAGGATGGGGGTGGAACAGGAGTGGAACCTAATCATGAATATTAGATATTTTATGTTTTTGCTAAAAATTACACTATACTGAACCCAGTTGTTTCTGTCGTGTTTCTAAGGAGAAAGTAACTGGCTTGGTGAATTCGTAGCACCTCAGGATTTAGGAAACCACAACAGGAGGATTGTGGTGACTTCAAGGACACTCTGGGATGTGTAAGGGATTTCGAGATAGCCTGGGCTATAAAAAAGACTTTCTTTCTTCTTTCTTTCTCTTTCTTTCTTTCTTTCTTTCTTTCTTTCTTTTCTCTCTCTCTCTCTCTCTTTTAAGGGTGAGTAAAAAGCTACATAATCTCCATAATTTATAATCACTACTAAAAAGATGAAAGGAAGAAAGAAGAAAGAAAAGAAAGAAAGAAAGAAAGAAGGAAGGAAGGAAGGAAAGAAGGAAGGAAGGAAGGAAAGAAAGAAAGAAAGAAAGAGAGAAAGAGAGAAAGAGAGAAAGAGAGAAAGAGAGAAAGAGAGAAAGAGAGAAAGAGAGAAAAGAAAATCCATTGATCTGAGGGGTGGTTTCAAGAGGGCACCTTCAGTACTGCCTGATTAGCTTTAGCTTGGCAGGCCTCTCCAAACTCCTCCCCAAGAGAGTAATTGTAAGGGCCATGGTTTTCAAACTGTCAGGAGTAATGGCGAGATGAAGTTTTAAATATGGTGTCTGGAATTAACATACACAAACAAAACATTTTATCACAGAAGCAGAAAAAACCCCCGGTGATCCAGAGTGCGACTACGGCCGGCCACGTAGGTAAGGCAAGCGCTCGCCCTGAGCCAGTGTGACCAGTGTGACCGTTCTGACCCTTCATGCAGGTGGCTTCTTTCAGAGAGAGAATCGTTTCCAGTCGGACTCCAGAGAAAGGAATCGTCTTTCAATCCAGCTCCAGGGCCAGAGCGAAGAATCAGCTTTCAATCAAGCTCTTTGACGACTTGGTTTCCGGAAAGAGAAACTGGAGAGGTCAGAGAGACATGGAGAAGCTGGAACTTTAAAATGAGTTTACCTAATTATCAAGTACTTAATTGTGAAAATATAACTGTCCCCATAGGTTAAATATTCATATTGATAATTTTCCTTAATAAAATGTCCAGGAGACGTTGCCGATTGCAATGTGCGGGTCAGTATGTAGGTTCTGGTACCCATACCCACCCTTTTCCTTGAGGAAGGTGGCTGACTTTTCCTTCAATTGGCTAAAGAAAATGGTGGCGTGAAGCCCTTTGTGCCTCTGATCTGGGCCTTACAGACTTGAGTTTCTGTTAGAAAATGCTACGGTTGAATACCTAGAAACCAAGTTAGAATCTCCTATTTTAAAGCAAGGTCCATTCTCCACACATCGTGCCATTTCACAGTGGGGCAGCATATACTGAGTGGAACAATGCTTACTTTAAAATGTGGGATCTGGGCATGGTTTCTCAGGCCTTTCCCAGTGATCATAAGACTAAACAGAGAGTATTAAGTTAGGGGCCAGCCTGGGCTACAAAGTAAGTCTTGTCAAGACATAAAACAAGACGTCCAATCTATCTGTTGTAACAATGTCCTTAGCAGCAAACATAAAAGAGGATGAGCAGGAATTACTGCCAGCTTTCCATCTCTCATAGGATAGATAACACAACCAGTAGAACTGATATCCTCTTTCTTTCTAATAAAGAACCCGGAGCAAAGCCATCGAGTACGCTAGAAGCCTCCTAGTGATGCCTGGTGTCTTTACCCGCTACCTAGTGAAACTTGAAAATTCATTTTCTGTACCAGCCGCAGAAACTGATAAAAAACACTTCAACCAGAAGGGTTCACACTAGATTTTGCTGACAGGACCCTGATATAGCTGTCTCCTGTGAGGCTCTGCCTGTGTCTGGCAAATACAGAAGTGGATGCTCACATCCACTATTGGACGGAACACAGGATCCCCAATGAAGGAGCTAGAGGAAGTACCCAAGGAGCTGAAGGGGTCTGCAGCCCTATAGGAGGAATAACAATATGAACTAATCAGTACCCCCCAGAACTCCCTGGAACTAAAACACCAATCAAAGAAAACACATGGTGGGACTCATGGCTCTAGCTGCATATGTAGCAGAGGATGGCCTAGTCGGCCATCAATGGAAGGAGAGGCTCTTGGTCTTGTGACGATTCTATGCCCCAGTATAGGGGATTGCCAGGGCCAGGAAGAGGGAGTGGGTGGGTTGTGGAGCAGGGGGAGGTGGAAGGGGATAGGGGATTTTAGGAGAGGAAACTAGAAAAGGGAATAGCATTTGAAATGTAAATGAAAAAATATCTAATAAAGAAAATATATTTTTAAAAAAGAGAAAGGCTCACACTAAATTCAGTGCATGAGGTAGAGCGCCATCTAGTGTTGATTATGTGTCAGTGAACTCCTTCGGAACAGTGGGCACTTGGAATTTGTTGTTGCTGCTGCTGTTGTTTTAAAAATAATGTTTGGGGTTGGGGATTTAGCTCAGTGGTAGAGCGCTTGCCTAGCAAGCGCGAGGCCCTGGGTTCGGTCCTCAGCTCTGGAAAAAAAAAAAAAAAAAAAAAAAAAAAAAAAAAAAAAATAATGTTTGGCTTTGTTACATGAGAAGTTCTTAAAAACAATATTGTTGTTTTTCTTTTAAACTTTTGTATGTTTGGAGTGATTTTTGGAGTAACCTGAATTTAAATGTTAATGGTACTGTCTTGAATATTTTTACCCAAGTAAGATACTCAAAGCACATTGATAACATGGAAAATATAATAATAAAATAAAGCTATGTATCTATCCCCTATGTTATGTATCTAACTCCTTATTTACCTGTCCCCCATGTACCTGTCTCCCTATGCAACTGTCCCTGTTCATCATTATTTCCTATATACCTGTCCTTCTATGTACCTAGCCCCCAGTGTACCTAACCCTCATGTACCCATCTTCCTGTGTACCTGTCCCCCTGTATACTTATACCACTACATACCTGACCCCCTGTATAGCTATTCCCTCTGTACCCATTTCTATTTATATATATCCCCCAGATTTGTCAAATCCTAATACATTGATTTATTCCCTTCAGGTAATTAAGCAATAAAACACAATAAACACATTTGATCCCATGTGACCTCTTTCCTGGTTTCATCTCCATGGCTGCTCTTATACCTGCGTTATATATTTGCATGCAGATATTCCTTCTGCTGTGGTCTCACATGTAATCTGAATTGTTGTGCAAATCCTTCTACAGCCCCCTTCCTTTAGTTCAATGTGCTTCTGATGCGGCCATCGAGGCCTGGCTGCTTAGCCACTGCATGGCACTTGTTCACTGAATGAATGATATCACAGTGTCCATGTTAGACCTAGTGAACATTGTGGATGCTTCCAGTCTCTTGCTCTGGGTTCTGAGCTATGGTGACTAGCTATTCCCGTTTACCTTGAACTAAGGGGTTTCCCAAGATGACTGTTCCCAAGATGCAATATGCTTTAAAAGAGCCTTAGTTAGGGTTTCATTGCTGTGAGGAGATACCATGACCAAGGCAGCTCTTATAAAGGCAAACATTTCATTGGGACTGGCTTACAGTTTCAGAGGTTCAGTCTATTACCATCATGGCGAGAAGCATGGCAGTATTCTGGCAGACACGGTGCTGGAGAAGGAGCTGAGAGTTCTACATATTGATCAAAGGCAGCCAGGAGCAGACTGGCATCCTCAGTTAGCTAAAAGGAAGATCTCTTCCAGTGTGGCACACAGTCTCCTGCTGCTGCTGGCAGATTTCAACTCCTTCTCCAGTACTATGTCTGCCTGTGTGCCACCATGTTCCCACTGTGACAGAAATGGACTACACCTCTGAAACTGTAAACCAGCTCCAACTTAATGTTTTCCTTTATAAGAGTTGCCTTGGTGTGGGGAGCTTTTGGGGACACTTGGCAGGAATCTGACATTGGGCCAGGACAAGGAAGTGGGCTTCAGACAGGAATCTGATAATGGGCCAGGACCGGAAAATAAGTTCAGGCAGGAATCTGATTTTAGGCTAGAACAAAGAGTAGGCTGCAGGCAAGAATGTGACTTTGGGCTAGGACTGGGAAGTAGGCTCAGCTATCTTGGCCATCCTGACAAGCCCTTAGACACAGTGACCTATGTCTGCTGTGTGATGGCAGGACTTTGCTGACTGCCTTGCTTGTTCCTTGACTGTTTGTGTTTATCGGGCTGCTTGACCTTATTACTCACATGGAATTAAAATGGTATAAAAGCTGTTTGGGAAAAAATAAACCCGCCTCAGCCTCAGCACTGGCTGGGGACACGCTACAATGTTGTCTAATTGTCTTCTTTCTTTGTAATCCTCGCTCCTGCGCTGGAGAACCTGTTGACTGACTGAGCTGGCTTGGTCACCTTGGTCAGGGTGTCTCTTCACAGCAATAGAAGCCTTAACTAAGACAGGCACACATGGTATATAGGCAGGCAGTGGAGTTGTTATGTTACAAAGCTCGGATCGCAGTTCCATTTGTTTGAAGCAGTGTGAGCTATCAAATATCTCATTTAAACAAAACCTAGGGGAGACAGAGAAGAACAGTGCAGTGCACCCCACATTGGCTGCACCGGCTGCAATGGCATAGCTGACTGCAGCCCATGTAGAATTCTACCACATGGTGGGGGAAGAGGGGAAGGGAGGGGAGATTTTCATCTCTGTCCATCTGAGCCTTCCCCAGGTTTCTCTTGTTGCTATGTTCCAAATGTTATTTGTAGGCGATGGGCATAAAATATTCCTTGTTGGATGAGAGTTTCACAAATATTTACAGAAATTAAATGAGGATCAGGAGAGTGAACATGTTGGTCTGGGACATGAATTAGAATTTCTCAGTTCCCATCTGGTCCGTTAACATTCAGTGACTACCATGCACCATGCATTTTCCTAGACGACCCCCCCCCACCTCCCCAGCTTCTCATGTGCACAATACCCCAATACCCTCTGATACCCTCTAGAGGGCAGCAGAGTCCCTTGGCTTGTGTCCAAGTATGTGTGCATTGATTAGTTTGATGGAGAGTGCTTGGAACATGGTCTATTATTATTAAATTAGAGAGATAAAATTTCTTGTTCTTATAGAAGAAATGGGCATTAAAATGTAGTTCAATAATGATAATGAAATAACTATCTGGTCACAAAATATAATACTAAAAATATCCAATCAAGTCTCTGACTACGATTGCAAGAGGCAAAAACAACCTCCACCACCCCCTCTCTAGAGGTATTCAGCTAAGAGTGAAGCACTGTTAAATACTGTTACTGACAGACCTTCTTCATAGCTGCTCCTTTCAATGTTCCTTTAAATAACCTAAGATGTTGGTGGTCAAGCAGGATTTCACTCCCAAATTGAGACTTGTTTGATTCTTCCCTGCTGACCAGCAACCTTAAACAGAGGACCAGAGGCCAGAGGACCATAGGTCAAACCACCCATCTTAGGCAGACAGCTGGACTGCCCTTAGGGCTGCCTGACTGCTCTGAACACTCCGGGGCAGTCCTGAGGTAGCTGTGCTGTAACCACAGCTGCTTGCTGTTGTCAGACAACTCTAACTCCAGAAGGCACCTTAGGAGTCCTGACTGCCTCAGGCAGCTTTCTGTGAACCTCTGTGACCCAGCTGACCACTTCTCCAGGGCAGAGGGGCAGTAACTTATCCTGACAGCCTATCAGAAAAACGTGTGCGATGTTTAGGAAGGGCTATGGTGTGATAAGTTCAAACATCCTCGGCCTTCATATCTAATGGTCACATTAGCAGGCTATTTGGCTTCAACTTGAAGGGACCCTTCTGCACTGCTCCCTGGTGTGGCAATATTGGGCCCAGTAGGGGTAATCCCCTGTGTTCTGTGTGGAAGCATCACCTGTCAATGAAAACCTAATGGCCAATAAGCCGAGGTGGGATTAGAAGGTGGGACTTCCAGTTGGGAAAGAGTCGGGTGAGAGAGAGGGTTTTTCCTGACCAGGATGACGTGAGAAGCTGAGGAGAGGAAGCCACATAGCTGAGCTCAGTTTAGAATAGATGAGATGTTAAGTTAAGAGTTAGTAGGGGCAGGTAGATCAATGTAATAGAATTGAAAACCCAGAAATGAACCCACACACCTATGGTCACTTGATCTTTGATAAGGGAGCTAAAACCATGCAGTGGAAAAAAGACAGCATTTTCAACAAATGGTGCTGGCACAACTGGCGCTTACCGTGTAGAAGACTGGGAATTGATCCATTCTTATCTCCTTGTACAAAGTTCAAGTCTAAGTGGATCAAAGAACTCCACATAAAACCAGAGACATTTATAGAGGAGAAAGTGGGGAAAACCCTCGAAGATATTGGCACAGGGGAAAAATTCCTAAACAGAACAGCAATGGCTTGTTAAGATCAAGAATTGACAAATGGGACCTCATAAAATTGCAAAGCTTCTGTAAGGCAAAAGATACTGTCAATAAGACAAAAGTGCCACCAACAGATTGGGAAAGAGTTTTTTACCAATCCTAAATCTGATAGGGGACTAATATCCAATACATACAAAGATCTCAAGAAGCTGGACTCCAGAAATTCAAATAACCCCATTAAAAATGGGGTACAGAGCTAAACAAAAAATTCTCAACTGAGGAATACCAAAGGGCTGAGAAGCACTTGAAAAATTGTTCAACATCCTTAATTATCAGGGAAATGCAAATCAAAACAACCCTGAGATTCCACCTCACACCAGTCAGAATGGCTGGGATCAAAAATTCAGGTGACAGCAGATGCTGGCAAGGATGTGGAGAAAGAGGAACACTCCTCCATTGCTGGTGAGATTGCAAGCTGGTACAAGCACGCTGGAAATCAGTCTGGCAGTTCCTCAGAAAACTAGACATAGTACTACTGGTAGATCCAGCAATACCTCTCCTGGGCATATACCCAGAAGATGTTCCAACTGGTAATAAGGACACATGCTCCACTATGTTCATAGCAGCCCTATTTATAACAGCCAGAAGCTGGAAAAAAAACAGATGTTCCTCAACAGAGGAATGGATACAGAAAATGTGGTACATTTACACAATGGAGTACTACACAGCTATTAAAAACAATGAATTTATGAAATTCTTGGGCAAACAGATGTATCTGGAAGATATCATCCTGAGTGAGGTAACCCAATCACAAAAGAAGTCACTTGTTATGCACTCACTGATAAGTGGATATTAGCCCAGAAACCTAGAATACCCAAGATACAATTTGCAAAACACAAGAAAATCAAGAAGGAAGACCAACACATGGATTCTTCATTCGTCCCTAGAATAGGGAATAAAATATCCATGGAAGGAGTTGCAGAGACAAAGTTTGGAGCTAAGACAAAAGGATGGACCATCCAGAGACTGCCCAACCTGGGGGTCCATCCCATAATCAGCCACCAAATGCAGACACTACTGCATATGCCAATAAGATTTTGCTGAAAGGACCCTGATATAGCTGTCTCCTTTGTCAGTGCCTGGCAAATACAGAAGTGGATGCTCACAGTCATCTATAGGATGGAACACAGGATCCCCAATGTAGGAGCTAGAGAAAGTACCCAAGAGCCAAAGGGGTCTGCAACCCTATAGATGGAACAACAATATGAACTAATCAGAACCCCCAGAGCTCGTGTCTCTAGCTGCATATGTAGTAGAAGATGGCCTAGTTGGTCATTATTGGGAAAAGAGGCCCTTTGGTCTAGCAAACTTTATATGGCCCAGCACAGGGGAACGCCAGGGCCAAGAAGTGGGAGTGAGTGGGTAGGAGAGCAGGGTGGTGGGGGAGGGTATAGGGGACTTTTGGGATAGCATTTGAAATGTAAATGAAGAAAATATCTAATAAAAATGTCTTTAAAAAAAGAAGAGTTAGTTGGGGAACCAGTCTAACTTATGGCCCAGACATTTATTAATAATAAGCCTCTGAGTTGTTACTTGAGGACAGGGGCACAGGTAGAAACGCCCGCGGTTTTAGGGCCCACTGAAGTGGTCTATGGTGGATTTTTTTTCCTTTTTAAAAATGGCAGTCTCATTCTGTAGCCCAAGTTGGCCAGCAACTTACTACATAGGCCAGGCTAGTTTAGACTAAGCAATTCTCCTACCTCACTTCCTCCAAGGACTGGGATTACTGGCCTGAGCCATCACATCTGGCTAGGTTTAACACCCTTTGCTGAGAGCTTTATTTTATTATTATTATTATTATTATTATTATTATTATTATTATTATTATTATTATTATTATCTGAGCCCGTGTGGAGGCAATGTCTCAGTGTGATGGGGGGGGAGGCAGCGTGGTAGCGTGGAAGTGGCAACCGTAGGTGCCGGAGCGCTAAGGGAGCCCAAGAGCTCAGCAGCAGATAGAGACCAAAGGCAACTACTGTTCTGTAGATTTCTAGATTTTTGAGGCAGCAGCAGCCGCTAAGGATGGAGTCAATATAGACATGGAAAGGAAGGACAGAGTTGAGGATGAAGGAGGATAGAGCTAGAGATGAGAAAGTTCAGCAGGGTCTCTGGAAGAACTCGAGTGAACCCGGCGAAACCTAGGAACAAGAACCTTGGCATCTAGCCCCAAGAGCTGTACACCAGCTTCTGTAGTAGGGGTCTCCTCAACACCTGAGGCCTGCCTAGGACAAGTAACACCCCCCCCGGGCACTTCTTCCCCTGGAAGCCCAGTATTACTATCATTGCCAAGAGTAAGGGTGCCTCTGGGACTAAAACCCAGAGCAGGCTTCAAACCCAAGTACCTACAGCCATAATAAGTCTCTGGGTGTGGAAGCCTAGAGCATCAGGCCGAGAGTTGTCAGGGCTTGATGCTTTAACCACCTAGGTCTATTGTCAGTAATCTCCTAGGTCCAGGATCTCCCAGCCAGCATTTGACTGTTCTCCTCCCCTACTCGTGATGTCTACCCAGACCAAAGAAAAGGACCCAGCCAGGGGGCTGGAAAGACAGCCCAGTGGTTAAGAGCACTGGCTGCTCTTCCATAGGACATGAGTTCAGTTCCTAGCAGCCTCATGGCACCTCACAACCAGCTGCAACTCCAGATCTAAGGACCTGACGCCCTCTTCTGGCCTCTGAAGAAACCAGGCGTGTACACGGTACACAGACATCCATAAAAGTAAAACTCCAATACACATAAATTAAAATGCAAAAAAATTAAGAAGCTGACTGCTAACAACTGCCTTGGACATGTCTGCTGGTTTTTCTTCTTACTCTCACACACAAATATTGATCAGGTGTTTCATTAGAGATCAAACGAAAGGTCAGCCCAAGATCTTCCCCGGAGGAGCTAAGAGACTCTTCAATTGATCTCATTGACCTGGTGACTACAAATTAAAGTGCTGAGTCCAAATCCTAGCAATGTTCAGGTCTCACTGAAGTCCATGTGGTTCCAGGCATGACATTTACATGGTTTTGTTTCTTATAATTTATTTATGTTTATGCACATTGGTGTTTTGCCTGTATCTGTGTGAGGAGACAGTTGTAAACTGCCATATAGGTGCTGGGAATTGAACCTGGGTCTTCCGGGAAAACAGCCAATTGCTCTTCCTAACCACCGAGCCACCTCCCAAGCCCTAGGCATGACATTTTTTTTTTAAAGTTGGGTTTTTTTTTTTTGTTTGTTTTGTTTTTGTTTTTGTTTTTCCGGTGATTGCCGTGAGACCTCAGATCACTGAGTGAAGCCAACAAAATAATACTTTCCGTAAGTGACCTTCAACCTTCTTGTGGAAAGGGAGTTTAAGCTTCTCTTCCCAGGAGAAATGTTTTCAGGGAAGGAGAACACAGAACAGAAAACAGTCCCTCTTCAGTACTCTGTCCAAAAGTAACCCCTGTCAGCGTCTTTGTTCTTTCTTAACCTTTGGAGTTAACAGAACCGAACAAAAAAACGAAGCCCACATCATCCTACGATGAAAGAAGCCTTTTTCCTTCAGGAGTGTACTGCAGGGTTACTGCAGTGGGCTGTTAGTTGTATTTGATTCCAGACAGGTGGGATGTGGGTCACCTCCAACAAAGAGGGAATTCTGTTCATTGGCTGTGTGAATAGAACTGAGGTGCTTATGTGCATAAAGTCTGGTGACTTAGAAGCACGGACAAGATAACACTAATGCTGTTTGTTTACCTTGCTGTTGCCAAGGCACATGAAGCCGTGCCGCCCGAGAGGTTTACATGAGAGCTGCAGGTTATCGCTACAAACTGGAGCTTTTCCTAATGCAAGCTGAACTGGCTTCTGGTGAGCCGTGAAGGCATGAAGCTGCCTTCCGAAAACCGTGCTCCAGTTGGCAGCTCGGTTGCTGTCCATAGCCTGGCAAGATGGCAGCTTTTAGGATAGTCTATAAATGGAGACCTCCTGAAGACAGTTGAAAACCTTTGAACTGAAAGGCAGTCTTTGAAGAGCTGGGGAAGTAGTGAAATGCAACCTAGGTCAATCCTTTGCTCTGCAGAAACTGGGTGTGGGGTTATACACACCTGTAATTCTAGCATCTGGGAGAATGGGGGCCAAGGATCAGGGGCTCAAGGTCTTCTTTTTCTGCCTGGCAAGTTTGAGGTCCACCTGGGACACATTAGACTCTTTCTCAGACAAAACAAAATAAAATAAAATGCAGTCATTGAAAAAATGATGTAAATAGAAATGTGTGTTACCACTGTAAATTGCTCCCCAGCTGCTTAGCTGCCCTTTGATGGCTGATTCTCTCTCTCTCTCTCTCTCTCTCTCTCTCTCTCTGTGTTTCTCTCAGTGCTGGGAAATCAGAGCCAAGCCCTTGCACATGTAGACAAGCAACCCACCACTGAGCTGAACTATATCTGCAACTGATGGACTTTTTAAACAATGTATCTGATCCATCTTTTTGAAGGGACCTAGAAATTGAATTAAAATATACAGCTAGGTCTCCTGAGTATATCTTGATTGGTTCTGATAAGTATGTTACTACTGTTCCCATTCTGTAGATGAGATATCTCAAATTGAAGTAATTAATTTCCCCAGTGCTACTTGGTATTAAGGAAAACTGGCTCTCTAGTCTATGTGCTTAACCACTGCAGTAAACTTAGAACTTGTAGAAAAATAAATACTGCCATATGGAAAATCTATATATTCTCACCTTACATAATATTTATTCTAAAGCACACATTTATTATCTCTAAAATTTGGGATTTTGCAATTGGTAGTGTCTGCAATTAAAATCACCATAGTTGAGACACAAAACAACAGTTCACCTGTGAAATAGAATAAAATAAATCTCATAGGCACTGTAGTAGTTAGTCTCTCTCTTAGGACGACACTTAAAGATGCAGACATAGTCTTTCCCCACAACACTGATAAAAATAAATAAAACTTCTGAACATGAAATTTCATCCATTTATTCAACCATCAAAAAAATTATTTCAGTTTGAAGATCAATTAGAGACACAACTCTGACTTCTGATGACTGGATGAAATTCTGTCCAAGTCATTTTCAAGGACAGGATTGTAAGTTTTATAGTATCTGTTGGCCTCAATAAGATGGAGATGGTAGCAATATTTGCAGGATCACTGTGAGGATTAAATGTAATAACACATCTAGGAGACAGTACAACCTTTGTCATGCTGTTATTGTCATCATCACGTATAGTTTATGTGTTTGCCTGCATACAAGTATGTGCACCATATGAATGCAGTACCAACAGAGGCCACAAGAGAGCTCCATATACTCCTGGAATTGAAGTTAATAGATGAGAGCCGATGTGCGTTCTGAGAAACAAACTCGCGACTTTTGCCTGAGCATCAAGTGCTCTTAACCACACAGCCATCTCTCCAGCCCCTATGATCATAATTGAAAGGCTTGATAAACACTTTCATGTGTTTCATGCAGTGCCCTTAGCAGAAAATAAATTAAGATATGCATAATTTGTGGGCAGAAACATAGTGGTAAAAACTGGTTCTGGTAAGGAAGGTAGGGAGGGGAGATAGGGTAGGTGTTCAATGCCGAGACACAGTGTGTAAAAAAGGCACATGCTACCAATAGTCTATACAATGAGCCTTCCCTAGCTCACTCCTGGAGAACAGTACAGAGACACTAGACTATTTGGGACCGAAGGCTAAAGTTAGCAGGACCCTTTCTTTGTTCTAACAGGACAAAGCTGCTGGTAGGCCATGTTAAAATGGCAGGGATGCTTTGCAGAAGCCCACGGCACCCTTCCTTAAGGAGCCATAAGAGGTTCTGCCGTGGTGTTTGTATTGTGAGCACGTTTTTTATGAAGGCTGTCAGCTAAGAGCAAGGATGGGGATAGCAGCATGTTCACCAGTTGGCAGGAAGCCCGGAACCTGTGCATTTAGAATCAACAGCAGGCTGCTGGAAAGAGTCTATTCTTCTAGCCTAGTTTGACGACTGACGTTCAAAGGAGGGGGTGGGCTTGTCCAAAGTTCAGAGTCTTGCTACAATTTGAGGTCCAGAAGCTTAGGTGGGGCTCTGTCTGCTTGCAGTGAGATAAAGCCTAGCAGACTCAGTTTCAATTATCATAATCTTGTGTACTCACTGGAGATGTGAAGTCAAATCTGATAGAGGTCACGTGTCTGAGCGACAATGCCTACTGCCATATATTTCAAATAATCTGAAGTTGGGCTGTCACATAGGGGTTCCATTGTTTTAGCGAGGCTGTTCAATTATAGGTGAAATTTAGAATTAAAGGTTTAGAGTGGGGTTGGTTTTGCTCTCTCTACCCATGAGGTTCTTGCAGTTGTGTTAAAAGGCTAAGGAATAGCATTTGGGGATAGACAGACCTAGGTTTTGCACCTTGTCCTGCGGCACGCCTCCCTCGACCAGCAAGAAAGTCACGCCACCACCGGGATCTTCTCAGTCAGCTTTATTCTGGAGCACCTTGATAGTTGATTCCCAGGACCCTGAACAGCAGCAGAGCTGCTGCTTTTATAGTCTCCCAGGGAGGGGGAGGGGGTGTCATTGTGGATGCGGATTGGTGCACCAAGATACACCTCATTAGCATGTGGCCCGTTCATTGGTGCCACAAGCCACACCATTAGCATATTGCCTGTTCATTGGTGCCACAAGCAGGGCCTCATTAGCATATTTTCCCTTCGGGAGGGGTTACTGCTTGAGGAGGGCCTGAGGAGAGAGCTGCGCATGCGCACTAGGCTCTCTTCCCTGGCAGCCTGCCAGTCCTGCGCCATCTTGTAATGAGGCGGAGCCGCAGGCCTTCCCAGAGCCCGGGGCCCAGGTGGGCGCGGCCCTTGCCGAGGTGCCGGCGGGCGGGCCTGACTCTTGCTGAGGCAGCGGCTTCCTACATTGTCCCTTTTAGACCTTTGAGCAAGTTACTTAGAGACTGTAGACAATATGCCCGACTTCACAGACTTGCTGTGAGGATTAAATGAGGGAATGCATGTGTAGTACCAGTACAGATCACAGCAGAGATGCTTCTGTGAATATTGTTACTATGTCTCAGCACAGACCACAGCAGAGATGCTTGTGTGAATATCGTTACTATGTCCTTCCAAGAGCAGCCTAACCTTCCCCCAGCCGTGTGCCTATATGGAAATAAAAACTTTCATTTAATTCAAATAATCATGGATCAAGGAATTACAAATAAAATTTTATACATTTTTGTAATGATGTAATCTAGACTGCTAGCTATGATTGTGTGTGTGTGTGTGTGTGTGTGTGTGTGTGTAATAATGCAATGTGATCAGATATATAATCAGTTAATCTTGGACAGTCCTTGTTGGCATCCTCAGTGTAGTGCATTTCCAGTTATTCTACTAGATTAAGTGCATGCAAGTCTGACAGGGCCGCAAATCCTGCTACATCATGTATTGTGTGAGAAAAACGGTATCTACTCTCCCTACTCTAAAAAAAATAAAGTATTATCTGTAAAAAAAACAAAGCCAAAAAAATTGCATCACTTTAACTGAAATATTAGCTTATTTTAGGACCTTTGTATAAGCTGTTTATATAATTAAAAGCATTGCTAGGAAATTCAGGGAAGTTCTGCATTTTAATCTTTTTTTTCAGTTATTAATATAGATGATCCAAAATACTATTATTCTAAAGCTGGAAAGATCATCTCTAGGATTATACGCATTGTCCTTTCACTTGACTAATACGAAAGCCCTGGGGAGGAGAAGGATTTAATAAAGATGCAATGACGAGAGTTTAATTGTCCCCAGAATTGCTATAATTATAATAAAGAGAACAGAAAGATAATGGAATGTGTGTAACGGGAGAGAAGTGGGGTCTGTTGGAGAAAGGTCCAATCTCTGGCCTTCCTCATGAGAAAGACAAGAGGGGGAAGTTGGGAGAAGGGATGACTAAAGACAAAGTATGTGGGAAGATGGCTCAGTGGTTAAGAGTGCTGGCTGCTTTTGTACAGTACCTAGGTTTGGAGTGCTGAGTGTATAGTACCTAGGTTTGGTTTCTATTGGCCACATCAGGTGACTCACAACAGCCTGGAACTATAGCAACGGGGGATCTGACGCCCTTTTCCAGCCTCCATGGGAACCTGAACATTTATGGCATATACAGGCACATAGAAATTTGCACATCAAAAGCTTAAAAAACAACAACAACAACCTACCAAAATATCCATGAGCACATCACTTTGTATGCTGCCTTAAAAGCTAATTTTAAAAAAAAGTGATATTGCCTGGAAACTAGTAGAAAGCAATAATAGAACTAAAATTTGCCATGGAGTGAAGAGTACGTTTTCTCTCCTAACTGGTTCTCAGCACCCAAGGACAAATATCAGTTAAGATGAAATGCTGTGTTTCTCTACAGTTCCTGTCCACTAACCCAGATCATCTCTACAATGTATGGAGAATGTTCTCTGGTGTCTTGGACATTAAAACACCGTTCAAGCTCCCTCAGTTTAGATACCTTGGAGAATTACACTCAGGGTAATATTTGGTTCTAGAAAATTTCACAAGCTTCCTGTCATGTGGTGACTATATCCCTCAAGTGTGTGTCTATAATGTCTTGTTTACTGTAACTGCATAGGTTATGATGGTATTAACAATTTTTTTTTTGCTGTTTTGATATTTTGAGACAAGATCTCAATCTGTAGCCCAGGATATCCCAAAACACAACTATAGAGTCCAGGTTAGCCTCAAACTCATGATAACCCTCCTGCCTCAGCCTCTCCAGTACTAGGAAATCATAATTCTTTATTATAGATTTTAGTTATATTTTTATTTATTCATTTTGTGGCATGTGTTTATGACTACCCTTTCATCATGTGGGGCCAGGGGATCAAATTCAGGTTGTCAGGTTTGAGGCCTGCCTCTGGAGGCATTCACGCTTAGTACTATATAAATGTACTAAAAGACTAAAAGACTCATTACAGACAGGGAGGTCACAGGTCATCAGTGGGAAATCTACTACTAACAGGTTTGCTAACTGGGCATGTTGCCCATTTACACACACACACAACGTTGAAGACAGCACTAACGGATATGTAATGTTGGCCAGTAAAGTTCCTGTCTACATTGGCCAGCAGCAGTTAATGCAGATACACATAACTGATCAAAAGTGCTGAGAATCAGTGAATATCTATAGCAACTGCCCACCACCAGGTTCTGCAACCATTGCAGAAGAGGAGAGGGCTGTGTGTAAAGACTGTGAGAGTTGGTGGCTGGGGAGCCCTGCTGTGAGATGCCGTCTTTTGGAGATGACACCACCATTGTGTTGATGAGCTTACCATTGCTGTAGGTACCCACACAAAGTCAGTCAGGATCCCAACAGGAAGCAACAATTGACTCGGTGTGTTGGGTGTGTTGGGTGTGTTGGGTGTGTTGGGTGTGTTGGGTGTTGGGTGTGTTGGGTGTGTTGGGTGTGTTGGGTGTGTTGGGTGTGTTGGGTGTGTTGGGTGTGTTGGGTGTTGGGTGTGTTGGGTGTTGGGTGTGTTGGGTGTTGGGTGTGTTGGGTGTGTTGGGTGTTGGGTGTGTTGGTTTGCTTTTTTAAGGTGAGGACATGAGTTGGGAGGGGACGTGCCGAGGGTGCCTGGGATAAGAGGGGAGGGGAGCTTGGTTGGGATAGGATCAGGATCCTGTATACGTACGTACGTGAGTGAAGTTGTCGGAAGGTAAAGGCAGCCTGCTTATAAAAACTTTCCTATTACTACTTGATTCTTTGGGAGTCCTGATATTGCATAGCCCAGGCTAGCATCTCTTGCCTATCTGGGACATTACAACCATCCCCAGTAAGGACATTTTTGTATACCATTTCTGTGTCAACTGGAGGAAAGCTGTTAGAGCAAGAAAATCTGTGTGGTTAAACTATATTTAAAAACTTTTAGGTGTCAGGGGTTTTGTCTTGGTATGAGTATTTGAAACAGTTCCACTTATAAGACTGATGGTCCAGTAAGATGTCATACTTCACGGAAATGTGCTAAAGAAAATTCAAACTTCTCAAAGTTGAAAACAAACAAACAAACAAACAAACAAAAACAAGCCCTCACTTTATGCTTTATACATGAAATAAATAACCTTGGCTTATCTGAATGTTGCTCCAGGAATAAAAAAATGAGATACAGATTGGATTGTCTGGTGATCTTACTGGAAGCTGTAGGCCTTTGGTTATGCTTGTACCTTTTTGGTGGTATCTGAGATGCCTCTTGGAAGTCAGAAAGTCTCCGTGGCTCGAGAGGGAGTCATTTGGCATTCTTTTTTTATGTGGTAACTTTCTTAATAAGTTTTTTTTTTTTCAGAGAACAATGGCTAAGTTCAGCTCCAATGGAATTCCCATAAATTCCAAATTAGTTGTGTTTGCATTAATGTGGCTTTAATCCCAGGCTGGGATAAGTGCATAGAGAACAGAACACTTCCTCATCATGCACCGCAAGCATGGGAAATTGTCTTATGAAGAAATCCTTTGAACGCATACTAATTCCCAGTATGTGTCAATACTAGTTCATCTGTTATTGAAGCAAAACAAGTACATAGCTGTGCAGGCTTGTAGGTCACGTGTGGTTGCATATTTTCATCACAGTGCATATGTGGGGTCAAAGAACAAGCCTAAGGAGTGTAGTCTCTCCTTCCCCCTGTAGGTTATAGGGATCTGACTCAAGTTTTCCGGCTTGGCAGCACGCACCTGTATTCACTGAGCTATCTGCATGACAGCTTTGACGATAAGAAAATGACTCATGTTAACTGCATATAAAACCCTAGGTTAATTTGAGCTATTGTTATTATACTGTTACTAGTGATAACTTCTTTCTTTCGAAACAGAGCCATCCCACTATATAGTCCTGGCTGGCTTGGGGCTTTCTATACAGACCAGGGCCGGCCTCAAACATGTGATCCTCCTGTCTCTGCTTCCCTAGAGCTAGGAGTACAGGCATGCTACTGACAAACTAGATTTAACTTGGAGAATGAGTGTGTTTCTGCCACCTGTAGGGAGAGATTCGCTGCTTAGCCCCTTCTGTGGATTCAGTCTTCAGTGAGAAGTTTCATGTCTAAGTGAGGATGCACAGGTGAATTAAGGAATGATATTCTATAGTGGGTCCTTGTATGGAACATAACTTTAGGGGAAGAATTATGGGCACAGATATTAATACATTTTTAAGTACAAACATCATAGAGTGCCCTCATGCAGTCCTAGACTGTACCACCTACTCCATCCAAGCTGAAACCTGTATGACATGCTCTTGGACCAAAGACTGCATAAGTGGGACACAACCTAAATACAGGAGGGGGAACCATGGATATACTAGGCAATAGGAATTTTTCTCTGTTGTAATCTCAAAGCATACCTGCCATAACTGTGGCCCACGGTTAACCAAAATGTCATTAGCCATATGTGGCTCAACTGATCAGACTCCTCTAAACAAAGCAATGCTTTATCAAACCTTGCACCATGTATTTTCCTTTCCTCGGTTTTAGATTCTTCTACTTTAAGACTACACATGAATACAACAACATTGATAGTAATAGTAGAATGGCTAAGAAGCATCTTTATTAAATAATACGTGTATATAACATATTGTAAACCATTTGAACATATTTGCTGATAATTTTAATTTTATGAAAAAAATATGACACCAAAATACATAACAGGATTTTAATGATATTAAATAAAATGCGAGTACTTTGGCTGGAAAGATGACTCTGTGGTGAAGAGCACTGGCAGATCTTCCAGAGGACCTGGGTCTTATTCCCAGGACCCAAATGTTAGCTCACAGCTGTGTGTAACTGCAAGGATAAGGGGATACCTTGACACCCTCTCCTGGACTCCACAGGCTTAAGGCCTTGAAGACTTGAGTTTGAAAACTACATGAAATCCTGGAGAGAGAAAGAGAGAGAGAGAAAGAGAGAGAGAGAGTTAGGAAGAAGGGAAGGAGAGAAAGAACCTCACCAACTTCTGGTTTGTCAGGACAGTTTTCTTTATAGTGTATTGTCATCTGAAATTATCTTACTTTATGCATCAGTACACTTTTGCAAATACTTTCAACTCCTTACTTTTTCATTTATTTTCTTCTCTGCCTGTCCCTATGTTCCCTCTTAAGTCACACGGATTAATAAGGCTTTCAGTATCAACACTTCACTGGAATGCTCTTCGGAAAATGACCAATGCCTCATGCAATGAACAATGAGTCACCAGCCATGTCCTCAACTGTCTTGGTTTAGCAGCAGCCTCTATGGGGCAGCTCCTGTTCTCATAGGAACTGGGTGGGACTCGAACCTGGGTCCTCTGGAAGGATGGCTAGTGCTCACAACACTTCAGCCATCTCTTTATTCCCCATACTTAACTGCTCTTCTAGAAGTCAAGGTTCAGTCCCCAGTACCCACATCAGGTGCTCACAAATCCTTATTACTGACTGTTGAGTCCTGTCTACACACTCTAAGCATCACGTGTCCTCCAGGGATCTTGTCTCAGCACATGAGTCTGTCTCAGCTCATATCACTCTGCCAATCAGCCCAAGTCCTGGGAATCGGCAAGAAGCCACCACACAACACCAGAAGTTTTTGGTGCATTTCTCTCTATGCAGGAGTCCAGACAAACAGAGCTCAGCTACACGGTGTAAGGCAGACTGATACATGTGTTGGCAGCGGAGGGTCCTTCACCACGTGTCCAGTAATGGGGGCGGAGCTAGGCTTGCTTATGGAGCTAACTGTGCAATGCTCGTGGGTCTTGCGTCTTTGATGTTTTTTGTTCAGCCGAGAATTTCTGGTGTCCCTCTGGGTCACTCCTGCTGACTCACACAGAGGCTAAGGCCTGACTATCACTACTAGGTCATGCCACCGCTGTTACTAACCCAACCCTATAGAACTGGATGGCTGATGTATCTGTGAAGTGTTTGCGAGAAGATTGAGCTGTCACAGCTAACCTGTGAACTGAACTGCTGATTTCCAGATAACACAGATGGGAGTTGCTCCAAAGAACCTTTCTAAATAGGTTCATTTAACATGTATCCTTTCTTTTCCACTACCTCTGGTGGGTGGTGGGCTACATGGGAGGTTAAAGTGTTTAAGTACCACCATTAAAAATAGGATTTGAAAAAAATTAAAGTTACAGCAGAGCATCCCACTGGCTTCTCATTCTCAAAAGGCTCAGGGCAAATAAAGGTTTTAGGTACTATACCTGCAACATTATAAGTTTGAAATGATTTTAAAATAAAAATAGCACCTCTATGGATGTTACTTCATTCCTTTTCCAAGGGATGGGTGTTTAGTTTACTGTAGGTAAAGCCAAAAAGGTCCCCATCCTCTGAAAGTGTAGTGGAAATTTAAATCAGGATGACAACTACACAGCAAATGACTGTAGTGTCCAGCAGATGGCAGCACCCTGTTCTTAAGCCACCTGTTCTAGATTTCAAGAAGAGATGTGCTAAGTGTTGGGGCTTCATGCCTATTTAATATATTAATGTGGACCTGGCCTTTGGGTTCTCCCAACATCCCTCAGTCCCCACCTGCTACAAGACATAGCTGGCACAGCTCACCCTCTATGCTGAACTTTCCAGTCCAAGGCTGGGCTTCCCCTTTCCCAGAGACTCTTCCCTACATAATCCAGACACATTCTGTGTCCTCTTTCCTCTCCTCTCTCCTTTCTCCTCCTCCTCCTCCTCCTCCTCCTCCTCCTCCTCTTCCTCCTCTTCCTCCTCCTCCTCCTTCTTCTTCTTCTCTCTCTCTCTCTCTCTCTCTCTGCATCTCTGCATCTTTCTCTCTCTGTGTGTGCATGGCTCCCATGGCAATTTCCCTAGTCCTGTTCCTTGGAACCAATGAACCCACCTGAGAGCTACCCCCAATAAACCTGCCTTTATACTTTTAATTTAGCTTGAATAGATTTATTTTGTTGTAGGATAAAACTTATTATTAAGATGGAAGTGTTTTGCTTTTTCCACTTATATAAATACTCTTTAGAATGTCTATAGAACACTCTAGATCAAAGCTGACCCTAGTTCTTCTTCTTTTTACATGTTTAGTCATTGACTCCATATTGGTAAGGTGTAACCTTACCTTGGCTAGCCCCCAGCTGAGCAGAGGGCCACACAAACCTGGCAGGAATCGACAGGCAGACAAGTCCTCGGCAGACCTGGCACCTCCATGACACGTTTGCCTGGGGGTGGCCTGAACTTCAAAGACTCGGCTCTAGAAGCAGCCTTGCCTACTTCAGCTGCTCGGGAAGAGTCTTGTGAATGGAGGGAGATCAGTCTGCACATGGGGACCACTTACTCATCGAGGTCACATTCCAGTGCAGGGAACATCAGCTGCCCAGAACTGCAAGTCCTTGGAGAGAGGCAAGAAGAAGCCACCAGGCCCCAGCCAGCTCGTTGCCAAGACACCCACAGGGATCTAGAAGGGTCATTCAGCAGACATTCCTGTTTGTCTCTTCTCAACCAGTCAACGTGCACCAGGAAACAATTCATGTGCCAGTCCTTCCTTTTGGAACTTTTATGAATAGCCCTTATGATGAGTGGGACAAGGCAGATGACACTGCGGGAATAACACTTGTTGAATAAATAAAGAATTGAAGAAGAAAAACAGCTTCTTTTAGTGTTTTAAAATATGAATGCTTACACACCTTCAATCGCAGCACTTGGGAGGCAGAGGCAGCCTAATCTACAGAGTGAGTTTGCATAGAGCCAAGGCTACACAGAGAAACCCTGTCTTGAAACAACAAACAAACATGCAAGTAAACACACGCTACACTCAGTAACTCTGGCTTGAAAAACACACACACACACATAAGTAAATGATAAATATGCTTCTACTGACTAAATATGTCTAGACAAGTGGTTCAAAACCTGTGGATTACAACTCCACAGGGTCACATGTCAGATATCCTGCATGTCAGATATTTACGTTACGATTCATAACAGTTATGAAGTAGCAACAAAAATAATGTCATGGTTTGGGGGTCGCCACAACATGAGGAAGTGCATGCATTAAAGGGTCCCAGCATTAGGAAGGCTGAGAACCACTGCTTTAGACCTTGAGAGAGAAAGTGTCGCTAGCCTATGTGTATGAATGAGGAGCTCAGTCAGAAAGCCCCGAGCCGTGGATCTGGGATCCTACACTTAACCACGACATTCATCCGCCTTCAAAAGAACAGAGGTATGCATGCTTCTGAAAGACTCACACAGATGTGGATGGGTGAATAGGAAACAAATGTGCACATATTTAATATTTCCAGACCAGTAAAAAGTGGTAAAACAAGACACAACCTGAATGTTCAACAAGTAAGGTATAATCCTAATAACAAATATTATTCAACCATTAAAATATGGCTCTATACCACGGGAGGGAGTGTAATCTAGCACCTGGAAGGCCAAGGCAAGAATTTGATGCCATTCTGGGCTATGTACAAAGAGAGAGGAAAGCTAGGATTGGGGGTGGGGAGAATGTTTTGCTATGTGTTGGGGATTGTCTAGTACCAGGCACAAAAAGAGTTCATTAACAAAATCTCCCAAGTGGAGCTCAGTATTAAAACAAGATACATTGTGATTGTGTAGTGCTGGAATAACAGAATTCAAGACTGAGAATTCATGCCAGTTCAGATAGATAATGTCCCTTGGTGGAACTAGGGAGTGCAGTTGGTAAAGTGTTTGCCTCACAAACTTGAAGCCCAGAGTTTGATCTCCAGACCCCACATGCAAATGCTAGTCGGTGGGCGGCTCCTGTTTGGAATCCCAGAGGTGAGGCCGGGTGTGGTGGCGCACGCCTTTAATCCCAGCACTCGGGAGGCAGAGGCAGGCGGATTTCTGAGTTCGAGGCCAGCCTGGTCTACAAAGTGAGTTCCAGGACAGCCAGAGCTACACAGAGAAACCCTGTCTTGAAAAACCAAAAAACAAAACAAAACAAACAAACAAAAAAAAAAAAAACAAAAACAAAAAAACAATGGAGGTTAAAATGGGACGAATTTCCCAGGCAAGGAAATCGGGGCGAGGAAGGGATCGCTAGATGGAGAGAATATCGTGAGGTGGAGGTGTACTAAGAGGGGGGCGTGTGGTCAGAGATTGTGGGATCGCTAGATGGAGAGAATATCGTGAGGTGGAGGTGTACTAAGAGGGGGGCGTGTGGTCAGAGATTGTTGTGGTCGGCGGGGCAGGAGGAAGTACTAGGAACATCTCGTTTCAGGATGCTGGCATTGGGTGGCCAGCGGGGTTACTAAGCACGAACATCTGGACCTCGATCCTCATTTTGTTTTGTAGTCCGGAAGATGAGAGATAGCTGCAGCAAGAGGTGATGGATGAAAAACTAGAGTAGAAAGCTTCAGTTTTGAAAATTGTATTCACTGAAGACATTTGAGGTGAGGAGACCGTGTGGTGCGGGGCATTGTGGGAGAACTCACACGGGGTGTTGTGTTGGGCTTCAGTGCAGCTGCGCACCGCAGGTTCTCAGTTGGATGGTTACTTAACCGATATCATTTTACTCCAAACTCGGCACCGCCACCGTGTGGAAACACGACAAAAAACCCAACTGAGTTTAAGGTCGGTTTATCAGCTAAGTGGTTCGGGATCTCTTTACCACCAAAGGTTTGTGTTAGTTATCATCGTCTTCCTAAACTCAACCTGTAACTTAGAAAATAAAAACAATTTATTGGTAATTTGTTCTCCCATTTTTATAAATCAAATAAGTGCTACCCAAAACTTCTGACCAGACCTATAATAACCAATCAGCATTTACATTTTGAGTTGATTTTATTCCAATAAAAAGCAAAGAAGCATCAGGAGTGTATACAGTCTTTATTAAAATAAATGCACAGTGTACACACTTTTTGCTTGTTAAGAATGAAAATAGTTTCGACACTTCAATACTACCAGCAAAATGATTCAGGCTCAGGGTCTTTGTTATAAAAAAATCTCCTGTCTGTGTTAAGACAACTGAATCCCTAGGAAATGCCTGGCATCTGTTTTTCGAAAGAGGGAAAGAAGTTGCTACTAGCAACTACTAAACAAAGGTTGGGGACACTGCTAACCAGTGCACAACACTCACAATAAGAATCTTTAGGGGGAGACTGGGAAAGCTCACCAGAAATCTTCAGTACCCATGTGAAAAGCCAGGTATGGCTTTGCATGCCTGTAAGCCCAGGGCTGCAGAGACTGGGGGACCACTGCATCTTCCTGGTCCCCTAGCCTAGCTCCCAGCTCAGTGAGGGACTTTGTCTCAAAGGAATAGGTGGAGTGTGACAGAGCAGGATTCCTAAATGACCTTTTCCTTGTCTCCATATGTGTATACTGGTAGCCACACATACACATGTCCCTCAGCCCATAACACACACACACACACACACACACACACACACACACACACACACACCCCAAAACCCATAACACATACATATACCTAAATCCATAACACATACACCTAAACCCATAACATAGACACACACACACTACACAAACATATCCCTAAACCCATAACACACGCGTGTACATACACTCACAAGTATACTTGTGAGATGACTTCTTAGTTTTTAGTTTACTAACCAGTATCTTTAAGGGTTCCAGAGACACAGCATACAAAAATGTATGCAAGACTTAAGTGGGGATTTCTTCAGAGAACCACTGCACCAATGGCCAGCAAACATGAGAAGGGATGCAGTACATGGCTAGTCATTGGGCGAATGTGAGTCAAAATCACAACGCGCTCTACCACCTCAAACTGGAAGGTGGCTCAGACTGGTGTGTCCTACCATCTCAAACTGGAAGGTGGCTCAGACTGGTGTGCCCTACCACCTCAAACTGGAAGGTGGCTCAGACTGGTGCTCACACATCCAGCTGGTGGCGCTACTGAGAGGTGACTAGATAGCGAGGAGGGTGCTCATCTTACACTGGTGACCTCACAGCTGAATGAGCTTTCAGGAGGCATACAGGAGCCCAGTACAGTGTGGGATTCCAGTGCTTGAGCAAGACAGGCAAGGTATGTACACAGGAGATGGCCCAGCGTGGGAAGCTACTACTTGAGGTGGCACTGCTGATCATGCCGGTCAAGGGCTCTAGGTACAGAAACTAGATCCTTGAAGTCATGCCTTGGACCAGTGGATTTTGTCCCTAGAACTGTCTATATCTCTCGGCTTCATGGCTGGCATGAGATGGTCTTTCACCATGCACTCTTGGCACCATGAAGTTCTGCCTTACTGCAGAGGCCTAAAGGGATGAAGCAGGCTGATTGTGGACTGAAATCCTGAAAGCTGTGAGCCTAAAGAAACATGTGCTCTGTGCTTTAAAAGTTTAAAAGCCACAGCAACAGTCACATGTCCTATTAAGTACCTTATAACCGTGTTCTTTCAAATCATCTTCTGCTCCCTCATACACTGCTTTTTCTTTTTTTTTTTTTTCCGAAACGGGGTTTCTTTCTTTTTATAGCCCTGGCTGTCCTGGAACTCACTTTGTAGACCAGGCTGGCCTCGAACTCAGAAATCTGCCTGCCTCTGCCTCCCGAGTGCTGGGATTAAAGGCGTGCGCCACCACGCCCGGCAACACTACTTTCTCTATGACCTTTGCATATAAGCACAGTTTATGTGTCACCTCAGGTCTTCTTAGTCTTGTCTGTCTCCTAGATCTTGGTTACAAATGGGACAGCCCGAATCCTCTGCAGTGACAGGCTTATTCAGTGTGGTCTCAAGTTCTGCCACCTGAACCTGACCCCGGAGGCTCCTTCTGCCACATCTGGGCACTCCTGTTAAACTGTTAATGTGGGATCTGATTTTCGAGTTGCCACCTTAGTAAATGGGAACTCTCCACAGGACATTAGGAGGCAGGAGGGGACTGTTGTGCAGCCAAATAAACCCCCCAATCTCTCTCTCTCTCTCCCAGATGGTCTCCACTGCCTATTTCCACAAAGCTTGTACAGATATGGTCACATATCACTATGCAACTAGTTTTGTCTCTATGAAAAAGCACCAACAGGCTCTAAACCATACAGCATATGTGTCTCCTTTGTCTCCCTTGTCTTTATGCCTCATTCACCACCCCGAGATTCTGTCTGCCAATAAAGTGTTCTCATTTAAATCGTTCTTTAGAGCAGTGGTTCTCAACCTTCCAAATTGTTGCGATCCTTTAAGACAGTTCCCTCATGTTGTGGCAACAACCTCCCCCCCGCCCCCAGCCATAGAATGATTTTGGTTGCTCCCCCATAACTGTAATCTTGCTATTGTTATGAATATCTCATATTCAAGATATCTGATACATGATCCCTGGGAAAGGGTTACTCAACCTCCCTACCCCCAGGGGTGGTGACCCAGATTGAGAACTGTACTTTAGAGTCTGTTTTCTAAAGATGATGAGGCTTAGAAGTTGAGGAACTACATGTCAGAGGAACTGAAACACCCCTTCTTCTGGGTGCTTGGACTTGTAGAAGTATTGTAGAAAATTTAAACCTTGTAACTGGTACATCCCCCAGTCTTGTAACTTTGGTTTCTCCCATAACCTGGGAGGCAAATGTTCAGTCTGTCCTGGTTTAATTACTTATCTCTCCTTGTGCATTTTACAAGGCACTCTTGGTCCTTTGCAGAATACAGCAGATAGCTCAATACAAGGAGAAAAATACTAACATGAATCTGTCTGAGTCTAATTCCCGGTATTTCGTCATCACCTACAGTATTAAATTAGAAGTTGGACTAGGTATCCCCAGGATTGTGAGCTTAAGATGTATGAATTTGTCAACGCTGACTGAATAAGTAGAGCATATTTGAGTGTCAGGACCAGTAATTATTCTTTCGTTACCATGGAAAATATCCGAGCTAAGATTGCGGTCTGGTCAAAGTGTATCTGAGATTAGCAGCATGCTTTTTCTCATTTAAAAATTTTTTCTTTATCACGTTTTGTCTGCATGTGCGCATGTGCACCCCGGGAGGGCCTGGTGCCCACAGAAGTCAAAAAAGAGAGATGGATCCCCTGCACATAAAGCTTTGGATGGTTGTGAATTACCATCTGGTTTGGATGGGGTTTGAACCCAGGTCTTTGCAGGAGCGAGAAGCGCTCTCCTCTGCTGAGCCAACACCCAGAACGTGTTGGCATACTTTAATAGGGTTAGATCTCCCGAAAAAGAAAAAAAGTACTATTTTTACACGGGTTTCCTATCACAGGTGAACCGCTATCTGAAATGTTGAGATTATGGGGAAATTAAACGGGATTCTGATCGATAACTTTCCATCAGAGTGATTAACCTGTGGTAGCGTCAATAATTCCCCACATCCTATTTACAAACACACATAAAAGTACCTCCTCTAGCCTCTGGTTCTGGGAATGCTTAAACATCAAAACAACAAGGGGCCACCACATTATCCGAGACTCAACTTGACCTGGTTTCAACTGTTGTAAAGACCCACCTGGGTGCTTTCACTAGCACTCACGTAGTCTTGCTTCCCCAGCTTCCTTTAAAAACCGGCAAGTGGACATTCTAGAATAAAGAACAGTCCCATAAAAGGGGGCTGTGCCAGCACTCCCCAAGTGCTGGATCCATGGGAGGATGAGCAGGGACCTCCAGAACCCGATCTCGTTCTTTCAGCTGAAGGACAGGCTAAACCTTCCTTAGCTAAAGAAACCACGTCCGTTCGCCCGGGCACTTAGCTTACCCTTGTCCCGAAGCGAAGAAACTGGGGTCGCTCAACCATTCCCACTTCGAACTTGCGCAGACATTAACACACGCCTTACCTCCGGTTGCTAGGACACAGTACCGCCATCCCCTCCAATCAGTAAACACGTCTTTGGTGGCCAATCACCGAAGCCGAGACATCGCGGCGGGAGGTGAAAGGTCAGGCCGCCTTTTTGGCCGCCATTTCTCTTAGCGCGGGTCGCTTGGGTTTAGCGGCAGCCGCTCCGGTCACGAGGGGCGGGCAGCGGCGGGGTCGGCGGCTAGCGGGGTGCAGCGCTCGCCGGTGGTCGCGATGGTAAGGACGATGAGCGCCGCGGGGGCTGGAGGACGGGCGGCCTCGCGGGGTCCGCCGCCCGCTGCGCCTCCCATTCATCCCCACGAGGCGCCGCGCGGCTGGCCGCTCGCTCCTGCTCCCGACGTCGGAGGCCTTGGCGCCGCGCGGCTGGCCGCTCGCTCCTGCTCCCGACGTCGGAGGCCTTGGCGCCGCGCGCGTGGGAGCCCCTTCCCCTCCCCGGGATCCCCAGCTGCCTCTCCCCGTTTTTGTTTGTCCCGGAGCCTGAGGTGTAGCCTAGTTTGGGCTCACAGGGTAGGGGTAAACCGAAGCGAGTTTTCCTTTTCTACCTAGCACGCTCCGCAGTACGCCATTTATTCCTTGCTGTTGACAATTTCAGCAGATTGTCCTCTAGTGCAGAAAACCCCGGCTACCCTGCCACTCATTTAATGCTGATCTTAGGCGCCAGGAAGATGGGGTGCTAAGGTAGACTCTGCTTTTTCTCAGGAGTGGGAGGTAGGCAGCCGTCAAATAATAACAAAATAAGCAATTACAAGTAGTGGTGATTGCTCTGCTGACAGGATGCTCTGAGAGGTCCACTGCTAAGTTATAACGCTGTGGAGGAGCGCTCTTCTCCAGAAGGTGGCACATAACCAGACATCTAGGTGACAGAGCAGGTGGAAGAGTTATTTCGTGCACGAGCTCTAAGTAGAAAGTAGGTTTGGCCAGTGGGAATTGATTGACCACTGCTTGCAAGAATAGTGGTTTTGAAATAAAGCCTGGGACCTTAACGCCTCTTAGGAAGTATGAGGCTCTGTCAAGTGCAGTTAGAGACCATTGGAGCATTCTTTTAAGCCGGGATAGTGCATGACTTGATAAGTGGTTTGTGGGTGATAAATTATAGGTAGCTGTAAATCGGCTACTCATTTAGACCCTGTGCCCTCCAAGATTCTTTGGGATGGTGTGTGAGTAGATTGGGGTTTGGGGGAGGTTATGATTTAAAGGGAATACTTGTTGCAGAATAAACTTGATTTAGCATTAAGAGGCCCTCTCACCGACGATACTGAGCTGTTATTTTTATGTCTGCAGAGACTGCCTTGTACCTTTACTTTGATTCCTTTAGAGCTTGGATAATGTAGGTATTTGGGGCTTTTGTCCATTTGGCAGTGACCTAAGTATCCTAGGGCAGTGCCCTGCCATTGGGCTACCTACACACTTGCCCCACTCCCACCTGTCACTGGACATTTAATTGCATAATTCATATTTTCGTTTCCATCCGTGGACTATGAAGTTGACTAAACGGGTATTTAAACTTCTCCCAGACACTCTCTGGCAAATTATAAAGTGACAGTGAATCGGAGTTTACCCTGTGTCATAAAGTCTTGATTAGTGTCTCAGCAGAGTGGATGGTAGAAGCTGAGCTAAGCAAAAATTATTAAGTGCTGCCTTTGGTTTTTATACAGAGTTTACCCCTCAATCCCAAGCCCTTTCTCAATGGACTGACAGGAAAGCCAGTGATGGTGAAACTTAAGTGGGGCATGGAGTACAAGGGCTACCTGGTCTCCGTGGATGGCTATATGAACATGCAGGTAAGCTGAGGCGGGGGAGCATGGGTGAGGAGCCGGAAACCCGGTTTCTATTGTGTCGCCTTACTCCTCAAAGGTTTACTGGGACCGGTGGGAATACACACAGATTGACCACAGAAAGTGGAGTCAAGTATGAACCAGGGAGGATGTTGAACCATGATGTTCTTAGGAGTACTTTACAACGGCAGCCAGAGAGAGAAGAGCTTTGACATTTAGCCTCTAATACCAGAAGGGAAAACTAGTTTATTACAGAAAACAATGATTCAGCCTGTCTTTTTCTAAGATGTGTCCGTATAGGCGATTAGCGCTATAATACAGTGGCATTAGTACTCGCAAATGGAACTCTGTACCCATTAAATAGTTCTCTGTCACCTGGACTACCTGTAATCCAGTCCCATGCTTAAGAGTGGGACTGAGTTCATCTCTTCTTGGTACCTCATGTAAGTGGAATGTATCATAAATTCAGCTAACTTCAGATCAAAAATTCTTAAGAGAAATTATATCTAGGCTCGAGATACACAGTCCTTTTGTTTTCTCCACTGTACTAGGATATGATTAATCTAGAAATTAGGACATTAGACTCTATGCAGATACTCAGCAATTTGAAACAAAAAGTTCCAACACCCTAGGTCCTCTAGAGGCCCTGGAACAAGCCCCCATAAATGCCCTGGGGTAGGCTTTTTGTCCTTTTGTCTGGTTTGATTATAGCTTCAGGATTCATTGATATTTTAAAGTATCAGAAGTTACTGCTTTTCAGGACTGAATAATATCTCGTTATATAGCTATAACGCATTTTTACAGTCTGTTATGTTTTTGTTTTTTTTTAAACATTATTTTATGTGAGTACACTGTCACTCTCCTAAGACACACCAGAAAAGGGAATTGGATTCCATTCTGTAATGGTTGTGAGCCACCATGTGGTTGCTGGGAATTGAACTCAGTCTCTGGAAGAGCAGTCACTCTTAACTGCTGAGCCATCTCTCCAGCCCCATCTGTCCAGTTTCTCAGCTTGTAGAGATCAAGCCCAGACCTTTGTACATGCTGTACCAGCAGTCTGCCACTAAGCTACATTCTCAACCTGTTCATTTTTGATTTCTAGTTTTTTATTTTATGGATATCTTGCCAGCAAGTATGTCAGTGTACTATGTGTGTACCTGGTGCCCACCAAAGTCAGAAAAGGGCATCCATCAACACCCTGGAACTGGAGTTACGGATGCCGTGGGTACCATGCTGATGCTGGAAATTGAACCCAGGTCTTCTGGAAAAGAAGCAAGTGCTCTTAACCTATGGCCAACTCTCCAGCCTCAAACAAGCACTTTTTCCAAGTCTACTTTTAACTCTTTGGAGTATATACACTAGAGTCAGATTACTGGTTCATCGTTTTTGAATAGCTGTCATATTGTTTTACATAGCAGCTGTGTGGTTTTGATTCCTTCAGATGGTACCCAAGAGTTCCAGTTTTCACATCTGCACTAACACTTGTTTTCTATGAGGTTCCTCTTTTTAATGTATAAATATTCTCCTGGATCTGAAATAGTATCTCCCTTTGGTTTGCATTTTCCATTGACATTGGGTACCTTTTCATGTGTTTGTTAACTATGTGCTTATCATCTTTGGAGAAATGTGTTATTCACATCCTTCATCTATCTATTTATTTACTCTTTTGGTTTTTCCAGACAGGGTTTCTCTGTATAGCCCTGGCTATCCTGGAACTCACTTTGTAGACCAGGCTGGCCTCGAACTCAGAAATCCGCCTGTCTCTGCCTCCCGAGTGCTGGGATTAAAGGCATGCGCCACCACGCCCGGCTTACTTTTATTTTTTTAAGACAAGGTCTCATTATGTAGCCCTGGCTGGCCTGTATCATGCTATGTAGTCAAGGCTGGCCTAACTCAGAGATCTGCCTGCCTCTGCCTCCTAGGTGGTGGGATTAAAGGTGTGTGCCATTTTGCCTGTTTTTATTTTTTGTGTGTGTGTTTAATTGTAGTTTCTGCCCAGATTTTAAAGGTTACTTAGGTGGATAGATTAACCAGAAATCCAGCTAACGAGAATATGGAGAGATTTGGTCTGGAAAATTCTTGAAAAGAGTTAATTACAAAAGCTATAGAAAAGTCTGGAAAGTATGCCTGTAGTGATGAATATATTGTGGAATTAGAAATGAGAGTTCAATGTTATGGATATATTGAAAACCACAGAATGTTTGATTAAAGCTTTGTTTCATCCCTGTCACTTGGTGTGGAGATGAAAGCCTGTGGTTCTATCATTCCCATGATAGAGGCAGGAGGATCAGAAATTAAAACATCATCCCATTTCACAGGGAGTTGCAGGCCAGCCTGGAATACGTGAAACCCTGTTGAAAAAACATTAACCTTGCAGTTAATGTAGTGTCCCTGAGGTATAAAATGTATCTCTGAGTGAGCCCGGTTTCTGAGTTGCTTCAGTCAGCCAAAACGTATTGGTTATCTGTTTGGTACCATGAATATAACAGTGAGCAAAACAAAGTCCACATCCTTGAGCTTGTTGCTGTGGTGGGAGATGGTTGTGAACCACAGATGAGTAGGGATGATGCACAGCATGGCGGTAAAACAAAGCCAGGGTTAGGAGTGTGCGGTACTGAACTGCCTAGCCTCCAGAGAGACCTTTGGCATCTGGGACAAAATCCTATCTTTTGGAAGGAACAGCAGATGCAAAGCTTCTGTCCACGGGGGTGTGCTTGGGTGTTTGAGGTACAGACAGAAGGCCAGAGTAGAAGGTGGGATGGCAGTCACCGAAAGCCTTTCAGCAGTAGTGAGGCTCTTGAATTTAGTAAGCTCTAAGCTTTGGGACATTAGTGTAGATAAAACTTAGAAGCCAGCTGGGCGTGGTGGCGCACGCCTTTAATCCCAGCACTCGGGAGGCAGAGGCAGGCGGATTTCTGAGTTCGAGGCCAGCCTGGTCTACAAAGTGAGTTCCAGGACAGCCAGGGCTACAGAGAAACTCTGTCTCGGGGGAAAAACAAAAACAAAAACAAAAAAAACTTAGAAGCCATTTAAGTGTTAGGGAAATGTCAAAAATAATTACTTATGCTGGGTGGTGGTGCTGCACACCATTAATCCATGCGTACCATTAATTTCAGCAGTTATGAGCAGAGGCAGGCGAATCTCTGAGCACAAGGCCAGCCTGGTCTACAGAGTGAGTTCCAGGACAGCCAGGGCTACACAGAGAAACCCTGTCTCAAAAACATAAATATCTACATATATACACATACAATTACATTCCTTCTGATAGGAGTTATATACAAAATCATTTCACAAACATTTGTTATAGTGACAACATGTTCTCTGGTTGCTTTGTTTTCTTACAGAGAAATGGCTTGCATGTCTTAAATGCTTCATGCCAGCCACATCTACCTATGTCCACTGCCTGCTTATGAAAGAAGCTTCCTTCCTTCCTTCTCTTGTTCTGCCTTTGGTGACCCCATATAGCACTGGTGGATATATCTTTTTTAATTGTAAGAATGATAGCTAGAGATTTTTAATTTAAAATTAGAATAGAATTCACAAAAGTAACCCTAAAGATCATTCTTGATTTACACACCCCCACCCCCACCCCCCCATCCCCATTGAGTACATGAGATTTAAAAAAATCTTACTTTTTTGGTTTGTTTGTTGGCTAATATATTTTAGCCATAGCTTTTGTACACCCATTTGAATAAGTTAATATGATTCATAATGTTTTACTCTAGGAAAAGTTAAATGTCTGGTTCTTTGGAGCTGAATTTTCAGAGAATTTTAAGAATTATAACTTACTCAAATAAGCTTTCTTCTTCAAGACACTTTGATGGCAGATAGAAATAATATCTAGAAGGCTTAATAACTTTGAAACGAGCTTTATTATACATTAGTTCTATACTCATGCATGTCTTAATGAATATATGAAATCCAAAGATACAAAAGTGATAGAAAGCTAATCTTCTAGTTACTGTTTATGGATACGGCGTGAGTTGTTGGTGTGGGGTAGTCTCAGTCCCTGGGTCCTCACCGAGTAGGGATGCTTCACTCTTCCCTCCTGTGCAGTTAGACTAATATCTTTTTTTGTCTAAAGCTTGCAAATACAGAAGAATACATAGATGGGGCGTTGTCTGGACATCTGGGCGAAGTTCTAATAAGGTAACAGACTTATTTGTGTGTATGAAAGGAGTTCTAACCTCAGAAATATCTGCTGAAATAAATTAGTCCTATTAGACATTTAACAGTAAATACTCTACAACTAGATTTCAGAAGCCTTTGAAGTCACTAACATGGAAGATTTCAGTTTATATTTGAGGTTTTCCTACTGTTGATTCACATTTCCTGGCTCCAGCTGTAACCTGTATCAATGTCCTGGGTTACAGGATTTAAATTTGAATTTTAGTTGAGTCCAGCTGCTAAGAATTTCTGTTGTACTCACTGTCTGGTATCAGCAACTACCTACATTCTAAGTCGTAGAGATGAATTGTGATGATGATGGTAAAAATGTGTGGTGTGCCTTTAATACGTCTATATAGGACTAAGAGGACGAGTGGCAAGCTGTGAGTTCACTGTCCATGCTGATGATGGAGCAGTGAGGATCTGATTGTGCATGGGTTCTCAGTGCAGCTCACAATGGACTGTGTTTTCTGTTACAGGTGTAATAATGTCCTCTACATCAGAGGCGTTGAAGAAGAGGAGGAAGATGGGGAAATGAGAGAATAGCATCTTGGATTTTTTTTTATATATATGTATTTCTATACAATAAAGATTTGGGTTGTTTTTTTTTTTCAACTTGACTTGTGGACTATTTATATGCAGACATATGCAAAGCACAAATGTTGAAACAATGGATAATTCTTAGAACTAAGGTTTTAGAAGCCTCCCAGTTTTATTTAAGTGACTTTTTTTGTAATCCCACTGCCGGTTTAACTGAGTGAGACCTCATAAAAGCAGCAGTGTTGTTTAAGGTTTCCAAAGCACTTTTAACATGCATAAAGTCAAACATTTTCTTAGTAATAATATATATTGTATTAATATATCATTTCTATATTGATATAGACTAAATAATATATACTGCAGCTAAGTCAAAACATGAAAATTGAAATAATTATGGAGATAAAACACAATACAAATTGATATTTAGGCTGAAGATGTATGATTTTGTTCACTTAAAAGTTTTCTGATAAGGTTTTCAGAACTTAATGTGGAAGAAAACCAGTCTCGTGACTGTTCTGAGACCATAGTCTACTAGTTTTTAAGCTTTGCACCTGTCCAGTTGTTTTAAGAAAAATACATTTTAAAAATGTATATTCAAAGCTGTAAACTTTCTTATTGCTTTGGAAAATATTAAAATTCTCATGCTTTGAGGGAGGCCATTCTATTGTTATATCAACAAATTGACTTTGGATGTATGTCTCCAACAGGGACAACCTACAGAACAGTATTGCTTAGCTCGTGGACTGTACTAGAGAGAATTGCAGCAGAAAATAGCTGCCATTCCTAGTTCTGTAAAGTTCCAGATAAAGGTCTACTGCGGCCCTGGAATTTGTTAGGGCAGTATTGCATCTCTGAAAGCCAACATCCACATAAAACATTCGCTTAGATCCTGTTCAACTAAAAAAGTAGTCTTCATCCTGTGATTTTGATCTTGTATCACCGATTAAAAGGAGCTTGTGTTTGTTCGCAGAATTGGGTTTTGAACGGTAGATAAGTCGCCTTCCCAACTGAAACGAGAAAAAAATAATCCTCCTTAGCATAACTTTTCAACATGTATGTCAATATTTACTTGAATTTTCACATGAACCATAGGTTTGAACTAAATACAGTTCCAGGGAATTGGTACAACCTAGTAGATGTCCAACATTCTTGGCAAGTGTCCATAGTATACAGAAGGGAGCAGCTAGCTTTTATGTTGAGTGGAGAGATTTACAGAAAGTCGCAAAGTAGCATGTGGCTCAAATATGGTTGTCCCAGAAAGCACTGTTGGATGCTAACATTGCATTCCTCAGTGCTCTACCCAGGTTTTCTTCCATGGTTACAAGAGGGTTTGAGTCAATTTTGAAAAAACCCTTTTAAACATGAGTGTTCTTGGATGTTGGAAGTGTTTGCACGTGGAGGGTCCAGAAACCTGTAGTTCATACCTGTCCCTTCCATTGTGGGGGTCTCTCCCTTTGCTGTTTTTCAGTTACAGGTAAAGCTTTTGTGACCTAGACATATGCATAAGGGATACAGTACCATATTGTTTTGTCATGAGAGCCTCAAAAAGGTCGTGGCCTTTCTGGGAGGACTGGAGCAGAGACCTACTGTGTCAAAGACAAACCTTCTTCTTGGGCTGCGCCACAGCTCTTTCCAGAGCAGCTTTTAGCCGCTCCTCCTGGTGTTTCTGCTTTTCCTTCATCTTCTCTTCACGCATCCTGTCATAGGTGAGAAAGTTATTAGAAGGTCTAGAAATAAAAAGTGAAGCATCTACATTGTTACTGTTTGGAAATGAACTATCCAAATATAAGATTTCCATGATGATGGCTTTTGAATATTCAAGCAATGGTAAGACATTTAATTTCAACATTTTGGATAAATCCCCGCTGAAGCACTTTCTATACCATAGCCACTTTACCTTCCAGCCTCCTCCCTGACCTGCCTTTAAAGTTTCTTTAAGGGAAATGTGCACATTACCTTAGTGGATTGCCACAAACTACTCAGATCCTTTTGAATGATGCCTGCAATTTAAGACCAGTACAAACCATTTCTACCTTTTAGGGTAAGCATTTGCTCAGACAAGGCAGTGAGTGACTCTTAATGGACCTGTGTAGCTACGTGCCAGTGTTTTCAGACCATGGTAGTGTCTGCTGAACCCTTTTTGTTCAGAACTGGGTGCTTTGTTAGGTACCATTAAACAAAGTGGTTCTTCACCTGCGGGTCATGACTCCTTTACGGTTGACTTTTTCATCAGATGCCCCGCATCCTATCAGATACTTACATTATTCATAACTAGCAAGATTACAGTTATAAAGTGGCAGTGAAAATAATTTTAGGGTTGGGGTTACTACAATGTGAAGAACTATCAAGGCTTGGATCATTATTAGGTTTAGAACCACTGCTCTAAACTTTGGAGAAAAAGTTCCTTTGAAAACTGGCACTGAAAGCATATTTCTGTTGAAAACAGATTGTAGGTGCACTCCCTGGTACTGAAAGAAACCTGAGGTCATTTGGAAGGAGTTATCCTCGGCTTAGGTAAGTCTGTTCAATGTTCTGTAAGAGCTGTCTGAGTCACCTTCATTTTCACATGAGAGAAATAATACCCTCCATGCATCAGCAATGTAACATATTAATGGCTAGTATCTTTCAGACATGTTCAATGGTTTTACATTGTTAATTTGATACATCATCCCTATGAAGTAATCACTCATCAGCTTTGCCTACATGTCATGTGGTAGTAGCAGCCATGTTATAGTGATAATCGTTCCAAACAAAATGCCTATAAAGATCCTCATTTAACTTGTAGAGATCTGCAGGGGTGAGGTTTCAGGGATGACAGTCATGTGAGATCTGTGTAAATAAATGAGTGGGGGGTGTGAGTGCCAGCTAAAGATTGCATAGTGTCACCTAAGAGGTGCCATTCCTTTATAGACCGAATCACCCATGGTCATCTAAGGACAGACCCTTCACCACAGTGCAGTTCTTCACATGACAGCCTCTGAGAAATGCTCATATGACGTGAGACGCCCTCCTTTCCCGACAGCCATCCTAATTGGGTCACTTGTCTCTGATAAACCTTGTATTTACCCAGATCCTTTTGGGTCACAGTGCCCATTGCCTGTAGAAACAATAGCACTGATTTCCTAAGAGCATTCTCTGTGGGAGGGCAGGGCTGAATCAACTCCTCCCCTGCATCCCCATCCTGCAATGCCTGCCATATAGAGACAGCTAACAGTGGAGTGGATCTTTATGCAAACCAGCCATGTAAGCCATTCGATATACTGAGGAGACTGTCAGTACTTTTGCCGTCGCTCCTTCTGTTTGAGCCTTTCGATCGCTTCCACATGTTCTCTGGGAATAGAGTCAATGAGGTCGCTCAGCTCCACCAGGCGAGACTCTACTTTGACCAGTTTTTGAACTGCATTCAAGCTGCCAACCTCAGCATCTCCGATGCAGACTCTATACACTTGATTGATCTTTTTGCTAAGTGAGTCTATAAGCTTTTCCTGAGCGCAAGAAAACAAAGCAGAAAAACATCCCATCACTATATGGTGGCTCACTGTCAGTAAATGCAAAATTCCACTTTACTGTTATAAAAGGAAAGCATCCTCATCCTCATCCTCATCCTCATCCTCATCTTGTGCTGGGACCTAATGCATGGTAAGCAGATGTTTTACCACTGGGTTACACCCCACCTGCTCCCTAAATGCTTCGAAAGACAAATCATTAAGAATAGGTAGCAAGGATTGTAATTGTATTGTAATTTATAGTCAGATCATTATTACAGTGACACCTTGTATTCAAATATATATATATATATATATATATATATATATATATATATATATATATGAATAAAATTATAAGATAGTATCTTTTGGTTTGAATGTTTCTGTTGACCAGATTCCCTAACTGTTCCAAGTGCAGACAACATACACATACACATTTCAAATCACTTTGCACCATCAGTGGCTTGACGTGTGCCCCTCCTGGTTTTATTGTTGAAAACCCTATAACGCTAAATGATAGGTATCTGCATATGTGCCCAGTCCCCTTCCTGAGAGGGGACCAGAGGGCAGCAGGGACTTACTGCTTATGTTACTGTGCACACCCAAAACAGTGCCTTGCACAGAACTACACAACTTAATAAATGTTTGCTGAATAAACGAGTGCCTTCTTTCAGAGAAACGCGTGTATAAGCAAACGGATTCCTAGGCCGACCAAACAGCCGACTGGGAGTTTAATTTTTGAGGTCTCCATGGGGAAGCCATTGCTGTTAAGTCTAATCTAAAGAAAACTTAGGCCGAAGCCCGCCAATCCCTGTACCTCGCCACTTCGATGTTTTACTTGATTTTGCAGTCTCTTGAGCTGGTAGATAATGTATTTCGGGAGCTGAAAGGGATCCTTTTTCACCATGGGCTGGCTGATATTCGTCAAGAGGAACTCAATAAACTTCTCAGCAAAGTAAATCGCTTTCCATGTAGGCTCCTGCCTCAGGATTACCTGCTTCTGCTTAAGAAGATGAGAATCACCATAAAGACAAGAAAAACACACCAAGGCCGATGTGACTCCCTCCACAGGGGAGACCCATCCGGAACCATAAGGGCCTCACAGCCGCCATGGCCATCGCATAAAGCCAAGCGAGGTCTGCGACTTCCAGCAGCTTGTTCTTCCCACCTCTCGCTTTAACGTGTTCCAAAGATCCTGTTTATCACAAAGCTCCTAGTTTCTCACTTTCTAAATACTTACTTTATTTTCACTTATATTAAAAGAACAGTCCTTTAAAAAAAAACCTAGAGAAATATAAAATAATATGAAAGAAAACCATAAACTTGCCATGAAGTTCTCTCTAGCATAGCAGTTACCTTGTTTCCTATTTAGAGACCTCCACATTTCTTAGAGATAGCTAAAGGGCAGACAAATATAACAAGAGAAAAAAAAGTGGAAGTAGTCCACCCAACGGGGCGACACACTGCATATTAAAGAGAAGAAGAGGAATCAGACTCTTAGTAGAAGACGTGGCTCATGTCTATAATCCTAGCTCATGGGCTGGGACAGTGATTGCCACAAGTGTGGGACAACGTGGGCTAGGCCAGCAGGGTTATATTTGTTCTTGAAAGAAGAAAAAAATTATCTTGCCCTGAGGTGTATGGGAATTTCAAGAGGTTAATGTTTGTTTAAGAAAAACTGGTAGGAACATGTTCTTTTGGATGGAAAGAGACTTGAACACAGAGTTAGGGATGGACAGATGGAGACTTTATATGGTTCTCTTTTCTTTTCTTTTCTTTTCTTTTCTTTTCTTTTCTTTTCTTTTCTTTTCTTTTCTTTTCTGATCCCTCATCAAACAGGAGAGGGAACTACAAGACGAAAATGGATTACGAACTAAGAGAAGGAAATGAAAGATGGCTTACTATGAAAATGAGGTTGAGCTCCTGGTCTAAGACAACAAAGAAAAAAAGAGCATTCCAGAATAAGGCCAACTAGAGACAAGAGAGATGTGCAAATGGGTCCTTTAAACTGCCACTAGAGGGCGGGCTCTGACCAAAGCTACTCAAGTTGGAGGCCCTGGCAGCAGGGCTGAGTTCACCAGGGCCAGTGGGCAGGAAGATGGATCCAAGACTGGGGGTACCAGAACAACGTGGGTGTATGTCCACAGTGAACAGGACCTGATGGACCAGAGAAGTGCTTCAAACTGGAGGGTTATCTGGATGTCCGTGTGTCATCACGTGTTGATCTTTCCATTCCGATTCAAAACAGTAACAAAATTACAGTTATGAAGTAGCAATGGAAATAACTTTATGGTTGGGGACCTGGACCACATCATGAGGAATCACATCAAAGGGTCGCAGGGTTAGAAAGGTTGAGAAACCACTGCTTTAGTGCTAGCCTAGCGTTCATGTGAGGCAGCCCAGAACTGCATGAAACTGGGTATGGTGGTCTGTGCTGGTAAGCCCAGCCTTCAAACAGGAGGTGCAGGAGGAGAACTTCAAGGTCATCCTCAGCTACATAGAGAGTTTGAAGCCAGCTTTGGATGATGAGATTGTACCTAACAACAACCCTCACAACAAAACACTTGTAAGTTTTCCAGTTTTCTTTCCCTCCATATCTCACACTTCATATTCTTGGAAGACCATACGTTATTAACCCCATGCTCCAGAGTGCGCCTGCAAATTGTACAAGTTTATACTTGTGATTGTTTGTTTATGGAAATCTTGAGGAACTTTTGAATCAAGTCTCTGTTCTCTGGGCATTGAGCCCTGGGCCTTTCATAAACTAGATTCTCCCTTCTCATGGTTGACTCAATGTTTAAAAGTATTGAGCATGACATTTTCACCCCCTTAGTCGCCCTAAAACTGAGATATTAAAGTGGTTTGGTTGTGGTGTG